>JAADVR010000538.1:0-24065 GCA_023335855.1 Pythium scleroteichum | reverse complement strand
GGTGAAGAGCGTCTCGTACCCTTTCTGCTTGAAGAGCTGCGGCATGCCCGACAGCTTGGTGTCCACGCGGCCGCCAGTCATGCCCGTCATGGCCGGCGAGTCGTACGGGAGCTGCGCGAAGTTGATGCTCTCGACCGAGCGACTGGTCTGCCAGCTCGACCACATGTTGGTGAACGCGATGCCGCGCTTGGCCCAGCGGTCGTACTCGGGCGTGACGCTGTACTTGTTCTTGGTGATCGTGGCCGCGGCCGTGAGGTTGCCGGCCATGTAGAGCGAGTCCGAGTACCGAAAGGACTCGACCACGAGCACGAGCACGTTCGGCGGGTTCTTCGCGTCCACGGCCACGTCGAACGCGAGCGGGCCTTTGAAGCCCGTGTCTTGCGGTACAAGACGTCTTCGCGGGCGAGCTTGTACTCTTCCGTGTCCGAGTTGAGGTACTGGCGCACTGACCACCGCGCGCTGGCTCCTTTGTCCGAACCCTTGCCGCCGCCTCCGCCAGTGCCGGCGTCGCCACCGGACGACGGCGGCAGTGCGACCGTGGACTCGGGCTCGAAGCGCAGCCCGAGCACACAGCAGAAGAGCTCGTTCAGCGACATGTTGAGCGCGACGGACGCCGTGGCCACGGGCACGCCATGGGAGATCGCGCCCGTGAGCAGCAACTCCATCAAATACGCGAAGGCGAGCGCGACCGCGACGCGGCACCGCTTGTGCTGGTACCATCGCTTGTTCGCCCTGACGGTCTGGTGCTTGGTGATGCTGGCGAGCTGGAGATCCGGGTCTTTGCTCGGCGAGGTCTCGACCACGTGGAGCTTGCGGTGCGTGAGCCCGTACTCGGCGTCGGCGACGTCGTGGGTCGGACTCGGCTCGCTCGCGGCGATCGTCTCGTAGCCGCTCACGGCCGGGTGGATCACGACGGCCGGCCGCTCGGTGGCCTTGGTGATCCAGAGCGTAAGGTCAATGTAGATCGTGTACACGGTCGAGAAGAACGCGACGACGATGACCGTGGCCGCGACGGTCTCCTTGGCCATGCGGATCTCGCTGTCGTCGATCTTGAGGTTGGCCGCCTCGTCTTTCTCGCGGAAGTACATCGCGATAAAGTCCACCGTGAAGCGCAGCTGGCGCGTGCGGATGAGCAGCAAGTCGGCCGCGAACGGCGTCAGCGTGAGCGCGACGAGCACGAACGACACGACGTAGCGAGCCGCCGGGAGCACCGCGCGCAGCGGCGACTCGATCTGCTGTCTGAGCGAGTCACCAAGCCGAGTGTACGCAACCTTGGCCGCGAGGTCCACAGCGAGCAGCACCGCCATCAAGATGGTCGTGATCGCAAAGTCCTGGAAGATGCCGAGGAACATGCCGCCCGACTTGACGTTCTTGTTGTGCTCCTTGGCCGACGCGAACATGTCGAGGATCGCGCCGACGACGTGGAGTCGGTAGAAGAAGAAGCAGCCCATGATGATGCCGTAGGCCACGAGCCAGTGGAGCCACGGCTTGTCGGTCCACGCGGCTGTCATGGCGTTCGCAGTCGCGCGCAGATAGTAGCGCATGCTCGAGGGACGAGGCCAGCGCGTGGCGAGTTGGCTTGTGCGAAGAGCAGCATCTCCACAGCACGAGCGCACGCGCGGCCGGAACAAGATCCGGAATTATGATCGGATGAGCCACAAAAGATCGGATCGCTGGCGAGAATTTAGCCCGTCGCCCCTCGCTTAAGCGCGCGAAGGCCTGAGGAGACCGGTGAGTCAATGGGGGTTGCGTGGGTTCTATCTTGAGGGATGGGATCTGATTGGTCGCAAGACTCAGGAAGCTCAAGATAAAAAAATAGAAAAAAGAATCCGCGCTTGGACTGACCTTTGTGCTCTGCGTTTGGATGTCGCGAGAAATAGATCGTTGAAAGGGGCAACGTTGTTTTTTATTAGCGTACTGATTCCGGTTTGGATCCTTGACGATAGGGGGTGTCAAACCTTGCAAAAATCCTGCTGGTTTCACCCGCATTTTTGTCTGATATTTTGGCCACTTTTTGCTGATTTTGGAACAAACCTGAAACACCCCATTTTCGTTCTGCTGATTTGGTCAGCCGATTTGGTTTCATCACCTGTTTTACTGATTTCGGCCGGCTGGTTTGCTGATTTGCAAAACCAGCCACCTCCAGAGGTGGCTTGTTTTGGTGTACGTCTGACTGTTTTGGGCAAAACTGCTGGTTTTCGGGTCGAATTCTTGCTGATTGTTTTGACCGATTTTCCTAGATTTTACACCCCTAATGTTGAAGACATGCATTCTGCTACTGAGATGTACCCATCCGGATAAAACAATTCGCTTCAGGTCAGGTATACAGCATTGTGTATACTGTGATGAGTCGTCACAAAAATACAATCTTGGGACATGTCGAAACAGTGGGATGTGTATAGTTACAAGAACAAACAACGCAATAAAATCTCGAAAATGGTGAGCAAGAGCCAACCACACAAAATCCCCATGAGCATACTAATCACCAAACCAAATTCGCTATCGCAAACAATCGATCGTGTCTCTAAATGAGAGAACTCAAGTTAGCTGTTCCCTTGTGCTCTCTTGGAGATCTTCTTGGATATTGAGCAATTTGGATGAGAGCTGTTTTTCCAGATGGTATTTATATCAGTGCATTCATCAAATTTACGTCGCTATTTCGTTGATATACTATTTTAACAAATTGTGTATGTATACATACGTTGTGTATACCTGAATGTTTCGCAGCTGCGTCGGTCCAGCAAGGAACCGGCTTTATCCGGATATATGCCCTCCTTGCTTGCACATCGTGTCCCCATGAGTGTAGGTCGCTGCTGGCGAAGGGCCACACACCTCCTGAGCAGCTCTCCAACGCCAACGGTGGCCGCCGAGTCTCCCGCGCCATCTCTCGTCGTCGCTCCCACCGCCCGCTCGCTGCGCTGATCGCTACGACCGCCAACGTCATCGCCCGTGACTCCTCTTCGCCCTCGTCTCGCTCACGTCCGCAGGGCCTCTCTAGAAGCCGAGATCGCGATGGCTATTCTTGCGTCTTCCATTCCGCAACTTGCCAGCTCCTGCGCCACCGCCTCTCCACTGCACTGCTCTCCACTGCCATCATGCCGCCCATGGTTTTCAAGCGCGCGCCGCCACCCGAGCCCAAGATCCAGCGGCTGGCCATCCGCTCGCCCGACGAGGCCGACGAGCCGCGCTCTCGGCTCGAACTGAACGCGCTGCGAGCGCTCGGTACGATCCTCGACAAGCCCGAATGGTGGACGCAGTGGACCAAGCGCCCCGAGATGCAGGCCAAGTGGATCGCCGAGATGGAAGACGAGCTGGTCCACGCCAATGTGAGACAGGTGTTGAGCGTCTGGCCCCGTGCGGATTGTGTCGCGACGACCCATGAGCTACTGGCGACTGTGCGCAAGATCGTTGCGATGAAGAACGGCAGCGCGAAGAAAGCCAAGATTGAGGAGCTGCTGACCCATGTGCTGTATCCTCCAGCGGAGAACGACGCGGGCTTTGAAGAAGGAGGCGGGCATGAGTGTGACGAGGAGGATGAGGATGACAGCGAGGACGAAGACGAGGACGAAGTCGAAGGCGACGCCGACTCGGACGACGAAACCGCGCTGGACGAAGATGGCAACGTTGTGACATTCGATGCGGCCCTCACACAGGCCAAGAAGACTCATGGAATCCCCACTGAGATCATCGACGTGGACTGTGACGAAAGTATGGAAGACGATGACGACGAATCAGCAACGGATGCCGCGCTGGAGACCCACAAGAAGAAGAACCCGTTCGGTCAGATCGCGTGGTTTGTCGCGATGTGTCTTATACGCGAGCAGCTATTGGCAATCGCACCAGCCGACTGGACAGAGGCCAACATCGTCAAGATCGTCGAGGAGTTTGAAATTCTTGACAACGAAGCCCTCATCAAGCGTGCGTGTTCGCTCATCCTCGCCGTCGTGCGAGCCACAGTCAATGGCCAAGAAGTGGCCATTGAGACTGTGAAAGCCCACGTTCCAGAAGAGACTCGCGCTCACGTGTTTGAGATCCTTACGATTCACTTCCAGGCTGCTCGTCAGTACCTCGAGACCGTCAAGAATGACGTCGCGACCGTGCTAGACATCCTCATCAGTCGCCTAGCTCTTCCAGCTAAAGATGAGATGACCGAGTCCGAACCACTGCGCACACCCGGGCCGGTTCCTCATTCCTGGATGAGCGACGGTCTGATCTCGAACGAACTGAAGGCCAAGCTTCTTAGCGAGGTCGCTGTGCTTGAGAACGAGGCAAACTCCAGCGACCAGATCGTAGATCTCGTCGACCCATCTCTCTATTGCGGTGTCATCGGAAAGACGGGCCGTTTGCCGCAAAGCACGGCAAAGAAGACGTATGGCACGCCAATTCAGCACCTCGGCGCGATCATTTCGGAGTGTCCGAAGGGCAAACTAGCCGGGCCGAAGAAGACGACGAAATTCCAGTGGCTGCCGTGCGAGATCGACGTGGACGAGGCCGAAGAAGGCGGCAATGCGTCGATTGTGACGTACATCAACAATCTCCAACCAGAGAAGTTCACGACCATGTACCAGTCGATCGAGAAAGTCTTTACCAAGTTTGTGCCGCTGTTTGAGACCGTTTTGTCGTCGCTAGATGACCAGGCGCTCGACCGGGCGTCACAGGCGTTGTACGAACACGGCCAGGCGACGCTGCCGTGCCCTCCGAGCCTTGTGCCTCCGGGTCTCTTCGAGACTAGCGACCCGCGGCTAACTCTCAAGGGAACTCGCTGCCAGGTCATCGTCAAAATCTCAGAGATCCGCCTGACGCCGAAGAAACCGAGCTTCGCTGGAGGAGCTTGGCATGTCGAAGGTACTGATGCTGAACGTATCATCGCCACGGGTCGGTACTACTTCGGCAGCGAGAATGTCACCGAGTCCCAGCTGTCGTTCCGCACGTTCGTCAAGCTGCCCGAGGGTGAGGAGAACGACCAAGTCGGCGTTGGCCTCGAGTACGGAATCCGGAAGAACAGCCTCCTCGCTCAGAACTTTGGCAGCGTGACCACGCGTGAAGACCGCTGCGTCGTCTTTCCTAATACCTACGAGCAAAAGATCGAGCCTTTCAGCCTCGCGGACCCCATGAAGCCTGGTGTGCAGAGAGTCCTGACGTTCTTCCTCGTCGATCCGACGGAAACTCCGATCCCATCCACAGCCGTGATCCCGCCGCAGCAGCAGGAGTGGATCGATTTAGGCTGTGAGCCACAGCTCAAGCGGCTGCGTTTATCCGACTCGGTCCGCAATGAAATCAAAGACTCGTCACACAGGGGCCTGAACCTCGAGCAAGCGAAAGAGATCCGAGCCACGCTTCTCGCCGAACGCGCGCCTGTCAACCGTGAAGGCGATCTCGACTTCGTGTTTTCCCCACGCGATTAGTGAGGGCAAGCATGGCCGTGGAGAGCGTTTGCTCAGCAATGGTTCTCAGCTGAGTCATTTACCTGCAGGGAATAGGTATTTTTGGAGGAGGAGTACACGTTTGCAGTTGGAAGCTGTGGTGTCTTGCACAAGAGCAGTGACTTCAAGATTGCGGACGCAGCATGTCCAAAATCTCGAGCGCTGCCACGACGCCAGCCGTCAGCTCGCGTTCAAAGAAGCGTCCCATCTTGCAATTTTGCAGTCGCGTGTGGCACACTATTCAAGTGGAACTGCACGGCCAGTACAGCGATGCCCAATTGAAGCGGTTTGCAAAATTCCAGGCAAGCACGTCGTGGTGGCGAGTGGTCTTCGTGTGCTGCGTCACGCCACTCCCGTCTATCGCTTTCGTCGCGCTCACCGGCCTGATAGCGCTCGAACCGATCGAGAACGGAGCTTCCGGAAGCCCGAACGTGTGGACTGTCTACCCACTCTTGCTGATGACGATCTCTTGCTGCGGCCTTATACAAACCTGCCATCACGTGCCTGAGCTTCGAATCGGGTGGGTGGAATTTCTTCTCGTGCCGACTATCTCGGCCCCGTCGGCCGCCGCAGTGTGCTATGCGCTGGCCACGGTCGTCGGATATCCGCTCCCGTATACGATGATCTTCGGGGCCGTGCCGTGGTTCACGGTACTGCGGATTGTCATGGGCGTGCGCAAAGCCAAGCTCATTCGCGCAACACCAGGCCTGTCCGAGCTCCACGCGCGGTACAATTTGTTCGCGTTCACGCAGATCAACATGACGATGATCTATCCGTTCTACGCCTTCATCTACAAGAACCTCCAGGCCACCTACCAGGCGCTCTTCATCTTGGTGCTCCCTCTTCTCAAAATCGCCAACAAGGTCCTGATCACGCGCACCGCCCCGGACCCGCACAATTCGATGCCTGAGGCCGTCATCTTCAACGTTGAGGTCTTCCACGCGCTTTTTGTCTCGATCTGCGTAGGGAACACCACGTTGTGGGTCGCGATGGCGCTGCTGATGGCCATCGACGCAGTCCACGCGTGGATCTCGTTCCGCGATGTCCACGACGTTCTCCATCAGTTCCAAAGTGTCACGCAAACTCACGACTTACTCCTACTGGTCCAGACACTCACCAGCAGTAGTGTCGCTCGAGTCGCTCCTGAGCCAAGAGAAGTGGTTCGATCCTCCAATGATAACGACTGGACCGATTGTCGTGGGCCTGAGACAGTCGACTTGAGGGATAACCTCTCCAAGGACGCACACGTTGCTACGCTCATTCGAAAGCTCCTTTACATAACCGAGTTTATCGTGCTGGTCGAATATGCCGAGGTCGCGGTTCCCGTCATCCATTGTATGATTTCCGCTTGGTCGTGCGTTACTTGATTCTGGTGGTCGCTAACAATGTGTTTCAAGATGTTACGAGGCTCGCACTCTTTCAACTGCCCAACCGCGAGTACTTTGAGTACTTCAAGAGCATGTGCTCTGTGTTCGAGCTCGTAGCAGCGTTCAAGAACGTTGCGGTGTACTCGCTGCTGGAACTGGCCTCCCTCGTGCTCATGGCGCTGGTGGCATGGAGGATGCTCCGCATCTCTCTCTGCCACCAGTTGGCTTTCGTTCTGGAAGAGAGAGTGGCCAACTTCCAAGCAAAACTTCTCCTCTGGGTCCCGTACCTTATCATCAATGAGCTCGACCAGTATGGTGCGTCCACGGCACATTATGGCTGGCCAAGATTCTCTTTGAACTAACCCGTGGCCATTTGTGCAGGCGTTGACTTTACCTTCCAGTTCAAGTGGCTTCACGTGGGGGCGTCCTCACTGACAGCCACTTCCCACTGTCACAGCGTGTGATCAATCACGTTTTAGCCCGCTCAATAGAGAGCACTGCGCATCTCGTGAACGTTCGATCGACTGGGGTGATATCCGATAGGGTCTCTGATCTATCCATCAAGCATCCCAATCATCACCTCGTCGCTCACCAACATCCTAATATTCTCCAGCCGCGATACCTTTTTCCTCACCACGCCTCAACAAGTGAATCATACGCTGAACAGAAATCAGCAACATCGCTGCCAAAAGCGGTTCGCACGGAGTAGATGGGACAGCATTCGGTCCCGTGTTCGGCGTGGACCAAAAAATGGCGCGTTCAAGCGATCCGCCCAATCCTTCTTGTGACTTGGTCGGTTGAGGTGATGTGACTATTCTACCTAAATCGCGCAACTATTGGTGGAAACCAAGGCGGAAAAAGGTGATTGGCTATGTTGTGGGACTTCTAAAACGGTTGTCCAATGTAAGCTTTCGTTGTCATTCTGAATCATCGAGTTTTCTTTGAGGATCTAAAGAGAAAGCCGGGAAATGTGTATGCACAGGGGTTGTTTGTGCAGCTAGAGCAACGTCATTGAACACTGCCCTATCGGAGTAGATCATTGCCTGCCGACGGCCAGATCCTAGAATCGTTTTTGCGAGCGAAGCGAGCTGTCCTCTGCGAACTCTAATGCAAGAACGCCCGTTACACTTCGCTTCGAGATCCCCGCGCAACGCGCGCCCGAGTCGGACGGTGCAGCGGACCTACGTAGGATCACCCACAGCTTCAACGTGACTCATATTCATTCGAAGGACAATGCTGAGCGAAGCAATGAATGGATTGGCTAATTGAAAACCGCTCCTTCAAAGCAGAAACCTGCTATAACCCATATTAGGGGATGAATTGTGTCATAGTTTGCGAGGATGCCACAATGTGCGCACCTGAGTAAAATATGACCCCCTCAAAATCGGCTTCCTGAGCCAGGGTCTCCCTCTCCTCCCATGTGCCAACGACTCATTACGGATCTTGAACCCAATCGCAGCTTCTTCTCCCGCAACATGCGACTCGACCGTGGCCTCATCGGATCTCTTCATTTCGGCAAAAGCAACCCAAGCATCGCACACCTCGCGTTCTCTTCTCATCGCCTACGATGCTCACGTCGCGTCCCCAGTTGCATCGCTACACGATCCGCTCGCCCGAAGAGGCCGACCCGCCGCGTGCTCTGCTCGAACTTCACGCACTCCACGCACTCGGCGCTGTGCTCGACAAGCGCGCGTGGTGGGTCAAGTGGATGACGCGACCGGAAGTGCGAGCCAAATGGCTGGCCGAGATTGAGGGCGCTCTCGTGCAGTCGACGCTGGAGAGAGTGCTGGCCGTGTGGCCACGCACAGGAAGCGTTGTGGCCTCTCAGGGCCTCTTTCAGAAGCTAGTGGAGGTCGCGCAAATGGAGGATGGCCCAGCAAAGCAGGAGGTCATCAAGGCAATGTGTGAGCACGTGCTTTACCCTCCAGAGGACGGCTACAGTGGGGGATACGACGTGTTCGACGAGGGAATTCGCAGTTACGATGACCGTAGTATCCACAGCGACGACGAGCCCAGCGACGAGGACGAAGACAGCGTGTTGGGTGAGACCGACGAGGAAGACAGCACTGCACTGGACCAGGAAGACAACGTCGTGACGTTTGACGAGGCCGTCGCGCAGGCCAGAAAGATGATTGGCACCGATGCAGACGACGACGGGGACGTGATCATGGAGGATGAAGACGAGGATGATGGGCTCAGCAGCCACCGGCACAAGAACTCGTTCGGCCAGATTGCGTGGTACGTCGCCATGAGCGTGTTTCGTGAGAGGGTGCTCGCACTGGCACCAGGCGAGTGGACGGTCGAAGCTCTGGACGCTTTCTACCGTTCGCAAAACACGCACGACAGTTACCGGGGGCAAGAGATCGTTGCACGAGCATGTTCCCTCATACTTGCAGTCTCGCGAGCGATGGCCCAAGTAGATGACGACTCCATAGAGATTGTCAAGGCCCACATTCCTTACGAGACCCGTGACGATGTGCTGAAGATCCTGACTCTCCACTTTGAATCGGTCCATGACTTCTTGGAGACCACCAAGTTAGACATCTCGACGGCACTGGATATCCTCATCAGCTCTCTTGCCCTGGCAGAAGGTGATGAGCCCAAGCCACTCAGTCCGCTGGGAGTACCTGGGTCCGTCAAGCACACGTGGATGAGTGACTACGCCATCCCAGCCGAACTCAAAGCCAAGTTTGTCAACGAAGTTTCAACCTTAGAGAAGGTTCCAGACGACCAGAAAGACTGGCACCCCAACACGGATGAGCAAGTGCTGGACCTCGTGCATCCGTCACTCTTCTGCGGTGCCGTTGGGAAGACACTGTGTCTACCGAAGAGGGAGGCACGTACAACTTACGCCAACGCTATCGAGCAAATGCACGCGATCATGTTCGCAGCGGCAACTGAAACACTCGCTGAGCCATCGGGCACGACACAGTTCCAGTGGTTGCCGACTGAAGTTGATGTTGACATAAAGGGAGTCGCGATCATCCGCTCGTACATCAATAACCTTCACCCGGAGGAGTTTGCGAGTCTCTACCAATCGATCGAGGCTATCTTCTCCAGGTTCGTGCCGCTCTTTGACTCGGTCCTATCGACTCTCGACGTGCAATCGTACGATCGCGTGGCGGAGACCTTGTACAAAAACTACGACGCGACGTTACCCTGTGGGCCAAAACTAGTTCCGCCGGGATTTGCCGAAGCCGCTAACCCGATCCGTTCGCTCAAAGGCAAGCGTTGCCAAGCCATCGTGAAGATTGCCGAGATCCATTTGACTCCTGAGAATCCTTCGTACGGCGGAGGCTCGTGGCACATCGAAGGCACAGACTCCGAAAGGATTGTTGCGACGGGTTTGTACTACTTTGGTAGTGAAAACATCACGGAGTCGCGACTCTCATTCCGCACGTTTGTGCAAGAACCGTACTATGAGCAGAACGATGATGTTGGGATCGGGCTCGCTTTTGGCCTGCAGAACGACGAGCTGCTGATACAAAATCTGGGTAGCGTGACGGCGTTGGAGGATCGGTGTCTCGTATTCCCCAACATATATCAGCACAAAGTCGAGCCATTCAGCCTCGCCGATTCCACGAAGCCGGGCGTCCGCAAAATCCTCGCGTTCTTCCTCGTTGATCCGACCAACGAGCCGATTCCGTCGACGGCGACCGTTCCCCCTCAGCGAGTCGACTGGATCGAACGCGCACGCGACCCACAACTCTCGCGCCTTCCAGTGCCCGACACCGTCCAGAAACAGATCAAAGACATGATGCGCGATGGGATGAGCCTCGACGAAGCCAAGGAAATCCGTGCACGACTCATGCAGGAACGGTCTCCGGCTCGACTTGCTGAAAACTACGGCTTTACGTTCTCGCTGTGTGAGCATTAGGAGTCAGAAAACTGGAGTAGTTTCACAGACAACCTTGATATCTACGTCGTTCCAATTCTTTACCTTCGCTTGGCCACGTGGTGCCGGAACCGTCTTCGCAGGCCGTACCAAAGAAGCGCAATCAGACCTAATACTGCAGTTGTGATGACGAAGCTGAGACTCGGATGGAACACGACTCGGCGCCAGCGCCATTGCTCATGGAGTGACCACTTGTGGTCCGTCACAATCCACATCGAATCTGTCACTCGACGCGCGTCGTTCTCGATAAACTCGAAGAGTGCGTGGCTGACGTTAAAGACGTGTAACCGACCGTAGCCGTACGTCATCTTGGCGTACTCGGACCAACCAACTCGGTAGTATCCGAAAGTATCCACGTTCGCACCACCAGAGCCCACCATGATATGGACTGGTCCACGCACTTCGCCATTCTTGCCGTAGTAGCATTGGTCGTCATACACTGGGCACGTTCGCTCGTACGAATGGTAGTGGCCGGAGAACACGACATCAACACGGTACTCAGCGAAGGCCTTCTCGAGATGATCGCGCAAGTACAACGAACGGATGAAGTCCCCACCAAAAGCAACCGAGCAGTAGAGTGGGCGGTGCAGATGCACGAAAAGCCACGGTGTCTTAGTGCGGTCGACGCCCTTGAGATCGTTCAGCAACCAATTGTGCATGGGAGAGCCGACAACAAAGTCGTGCTCGCCGCTGAGGATAGTGTGATGCGTGAGTCCAACATCGAAGCTGTACCAGAGAATCCCGTTGCCATTGTCTGGCATATGGAACCGTTTCTCCGTTGGCACTCCGCACTCGCCGTGAGCATCGAATCCCTTGGTCTCGTCCCAGTCGAAGATCGTGTGCGGCGGCGCACGGTCTTTCTTGCTTGCTCGGCCTTCGAGATACCCAAAGTCGTGGTTTCCAATGCTCACCATATACGGGATCCGCGAGGCCACAGGCTCGATGAGCGCGCCAAAGTGGTCCCACACGTACGTCTTCCCGGCTGCGTAGCTGAGGTCGCCGACATGAATGAGCCCGACGTAGTCTCGTCCGTCCTCGGGATGCAGCAGGTCCTTCTCGATCAGCTCCATGGTCGTGCCGCAGCCACCAGGGATGCGAAAATCCTTGGTTGCGTCGGTCGCCGTCATCAAGTCGCCAAACACGAAGAGACTGAGCGGTTTGTCCTCGATCGGTACACCTCGCAGCGGTGGCAGTCTGAACGTGCGAACCTCACTCCATTTGTCGCCTGACCCACTGCCAACCTGGTAGTAGTACGTCACGTCCGGCTCAAGCCCCGTCATGACAGCCTCGTACAGCAGGCCAGGATCTCGGAACTCTCTCGGGCCTCGCGTGGTCGCTGGCGCCGCGCACATGTCGTCGGCGTCGTAAGTCGTCCAGGTCGCAGCGGCCTCGCGGAGTAATTGGTCGGCACGCGAGCCAAAGCGGACGCGAGGCCGGTCGGCCGTCACGTCGGCGCTCGTCCACATGACGCGCATCTCGCTGGGCGACGTCGTCATCGCGAGGTGGAGCTGCGTGGGCTCGGCGTGGCCCTGGCGGAACCGCACGAGCGACGGCGCCGTCGCCAGCACCGAGCCGTCGGCCGCCAGCAGCTTGAACTGGAGCGCGCAACGCATGTTCACGAGCGGTCCGAACTCGATCTCGTCGCTCGCGCGCCCGCTCGTGGCGCGGCGGTCGATGTATTCGCCCACGGGGAGCTCGGCGTCTTCGTTCTCGAGGCAGTAGACGCCGATCCAGTCGCTCGCGGCGGCCGAGCCGTCGCCGTACGCGAGCGAGACGGTCGCCTTCTCGACGTTGCGGATCGCGTACGCCGAGAGCTCGAAGCGCCGCACGACGCGCATGGCCGGGGGACGCACATTCGCGTCGGGGGGGACGCGATCTTGCGGAGCCGACTGCGCCGGCCACCGGGCGAGCCAGAAGACGAGAAAGGCCGCGACGCAGAGCGCGAGCCCGAGAGAACGTGCCGTGGAGGCAGCCAGGCGGCGGTGAGGCGCGGGGCCCGCGGGAGACGCCGCGGAAACGCTCGTCGGTAGCAGCTCGTACTTGGCGCCGGCGCCGCCCATGTTGCTGCAGGAGCACGAATGACGCGGTGCACCTCCAAAGCGTAACCGAGTAGCGTAACCTTGTAACCACAACTGTTGCAGGCCAATTCTGTGACGCGCGCACAGGTGATCGTTTAGCGTGGTCCACATCCACAACTGACTCATTACCCCTACCCTTAATAGACAAATAGTCCACTTTGATTGGCTGATTATTTTTTTTTATTTCGGGAGCTTTTCAAAAGGGACGGTCTCAGCAACTGCCATGGCAGGACGATCGCTGGGTCCGTAACCTTCCGACTGCGAGAGAGTGACTCCCATCCCGTCTTTCTCCACGTCAAACCAAATTGTACGATGCGCGCGCTCGTGGGCAGCTACTACGCGCGTGCCGCCGCGGCGTTCGACGCGCGTCCCTGGCACCAGTGGCTCGTCTTCTGCGCGGTCTTGCTCCCGTTCTTCTCCGTCGACCGCTGCGTCGGCCTCGACGCCATGCTCGACACGTTCGCGACGCCCGACGAGCGCGACGTTGGCGTCCAGCTATCGGCGGTCGCTTTGGGTGTGTGTGAGGACGCGGCGCTCGTGACGCTGCTGCTCGTGCTGCTCTCGGGCGTCGACGTCGCCGTCGGCCCGCGCAGTCGCTGGGCGCGGGCCGTGGCGCCGTCTCCTCCACGAACATCGCTGGCACTCGACAGTGAGGACGAGACGCCGGTGGTGAGCAAGAGAAGCTGCTGTGCGGTCGGTCTCACGTGGCTCGGCTCAGCGCTGCGGCGCCTGCAGCGTCTCGCGCTCCACGCCGCGCTGGTCGTGCTCGCGATCGCGCCGTTCGCGACCGACATCCTGCTGCTTCGCATCCGCGGCATGCGCTTCACGTTCGAGTTCGTCAACATGTACTTGCGCGAGATCAACTTCACGGAAGGATTCGCCGTGGACCCGAGAGAAGTGCGGCTGGCCAAGCAAACGGTCGCCGCGTCGCTGACGGTTGCTGCGGTGTTGTTGATCGTGGACATGCTCTGGTTCGACTTCACCCGGTGCCACTTGCTCATGCTGGTGGAGAACCAACGTCGCCATCGGCAGGCCGAGGCGCTTCCAGCAACCAAGAAGACTGGCAATGGCGTGGCGTACTCGGTCCTCGAGAACGGAACTGACCCGACCTACGAACCCGTGCCGTCTCTCGACCCGGAACTGGCGACCGCGTCGCCCAGCTCCGTGCTGAAGATCCAAGACGACGACAGCCAGCACAAGTACGACAAGTCTCTGCGCAAGCGAGTCCGATGCTTTCGCGCGGCGCTGGTCACGGGATTCTCGCTGGGCGTGTGTGCTGCCTTGTTTACGATGCTTCTATTGGTGACCCACGCGGTGCCGGCAGTCGTCAGCGCCACGGCGCTCAACAACTCGCTCAACGAACTCTTCCGCACGACGACCAAGCTCCAGTTCCTCAAGAGTCTCGGCGACGGCACCATCGAGTCGGCGGCCATCTACATCGACACCACGACCGAGGAGTACGAGCTCTTCAAGGACGACGTGCTCTACCGCAAGACCACGGGCTTCAAAGGTCCGCTCGCGTTCGATGTCGCCGTGAACGCGAGCGATCCGCCGAACGTCGTCGTCGTGGCCGTCGAGTCGTTCCGGTACCAGGACTCGCTCTACATCGTCGGCAACAAGTCCAAGGCGCTGCTCCAGTGCAACGGCAACATCACGCTGACGCCCAACTTCGACAAATGGGCCCAGCGCGGCATTGCGTTCCGGAACTTCTGGTCGAGCTGGCAAACCAGCCGATCCATCGAGAGCATTCTCTTCGGACAGGTCCCGTACGACCACATCACGGACACGGGCACTTCCGGCGGCCGCCAGGGCGTCAAGCTCAACGGGATGCCACAGCTTTTCAAGCAGAAAGGCTACGAGACCGTGTTCACGTCCGGTGCGCGAATCAAGTACGACCAATGGGACAAGTTCCTCCCTGCCCATGGCTTCGAGGACGTCATCACCTACAAGCAGTTCCGCAAGCTCGCGATGGAGACCAAGGGCATCAAGGAGAGCGACTGGAAAAATGAGCAGCGAGCAGGGTACTGGGGTCTCCACGACGATCTATCGTTCGACATCCTCGGTGACTTGATGTACAACAGGACGCAGGAGCAGAAGCGACGCATCGCGAACGGAGAACCAAAGAAACCGTTCTTCCTGAACCACTACACGATCTCGAGCCACACGCCCTTCGAGGAAATGCCCAATTGGTTCAAAGAGAAATCGCTGCCGCAGCTCGAGCCGCTGTACAAAGGCCAGGAAAACGAAGACGATGTGCGCAACTACGCGCACGTGCGGTACTTTACCGACCAGGCACTCGGCAAGTTCCTGAGCACCATGAAAGCCAAGGGCGTGCTCGACGACACGATCGTTATCGTTGTCGGTGACCACGGCCAGAGCCCGGAGCACAGTCTCTCGAAGCCCGACGAAGACCAGATCGCGACGACACGCGTCGCAGCGGCGCTGATCGCCGAGGGCCGCCTGGGAGAGTACGCTGGCATGGTCGTGGACGACACAGCCGAGCACTTCGATTTGCTCAACACACTGGCGGATATCACAGGCGTGCCCGACGGCGGCTTCCTGCAGTCGGGCGTCGGGCGATCGCTGAAGAGAGCCTTCCCACCGGGCGATCGCGCCGTGTGGTCCAACAACCCCAAGTTCACGCTGGCGGTCGTCAAGGGCCACCGGCGGCTCAAGTTCGATCGCGTGTTCAGCAT
This sequence comes from Pythium scleroteichum, assembly GCA_023335855.1. Classification (NCBI taxonomy): domain Eukaryota; phylum Oomycota; class Peronosporomycetes; order Pythiales; family Pythiaceae; genus Pythium; species Pythium scleroteichum. Next base: position 8,606 of record JAADVR010000538.1, on the reverse strand, counting down.
GATGCAGCTCTTCGACGCCGAGCAGGACCCGCTGGAGACGAACGACTTGCTGCCGACGGTGAGCGAGAGCGAGCGCTCAGAGTGGGAATCGTTACGAGAGCGAGGCCGACGCGTCTCGCGGTACTTCAAAGTGCGATGGGACACCAAGTGCATCTGCAAGATCAAGTGCTAGACGGCAGTTTCCCTGCTAAGAATTATGTGACGTGTGTCGACTAGAACCCACTAACTGGCTTTCGACTAACGACCCGAAACGCTTTGTCGTCCGTTTCCGAGTGCTGCCTCGTGGTTAAACACAGCATTTCCGACTTGCAACGTGCGTCAGATCCAAAATGCTGACGGATCTCACGTGGTTGAGCCAAGCGCGCAAGCGAATTCTGGCCGTGAGTGAGCTGGACGCCAAGCCCGCGCGCCAGTGGGCGGCCGTGTACGGCGCGCTGCTCGTATTATTCGCCTTGTTTCGTGCTGCCGGGCTCGCGTCGATGCTCGACAAGTATGCCAGTGCAGACGAGCGCTCGATGGCGACCAGAGCCCACGTGTTCGAGCTCGGCGCCGTCGAAGACTTCGTGCTGACCACGATCCTGCTCGTCGTTCTCTCCGCCGTGGACTGTCTCGTCGGTCCGGACAGTGCGTGGGCGACGACAGTGCGAAGACTGGAGGGCCACGTCTCTGTCCGGAAAGGGGCCTACGAGCTCGCCAAGAAGACGGACGATGAGCCGTCTAGGCTCCCAAGTCGCCAGCGCCACATCTTTCTGTGGATGGCTAGCTCGCTTCGGGGACTGCTCCGCGTAGCTCTCCACTTCGGGCTCATCCTGTTGGCCATGGCGCCGAGTGTGATGGACGTCTCGCTTCATCGCCTCCGCAGCATGCGCTTTACGGTCGAGATTGTGCGCACGTACCTCCGCGAGATCCAGTTCACCGGCGATGTCCGCGTGCCCTCGAAAGAAGCCGCCGTCGCTGTGATGAACGCCAAGATCACGCTGGCGATTGCTGTCATCTTGGCGATTGCCACTGTATCAAGTTGCGATTTCACGCGTTGGCATCTCGCGAAGCTTTTCGAGTCGGCTACGACTCCTCAAGAGACCAAGGAAAAGAGCCGCGACGTCGAAAGTGGCGAGCATGACTTGCCAGCAGCCGGTTGGCTCGCTGGGGAGGCTCCTGCCTGGTCGGTCGATGCTTCCGTCGCGAAACAGACCGATTGGAAGCGTGCGATACGAGCGATTGGCGTCCCCGTCCTCCTCTGCTCGATCTCCATCAAGATCCTGCTCGTGGTCTCGCACGCTGTGCCCGCCGTGGTCAGTTCATCGGCGCTCAACTGCTCTCTGAACGAACTTGTGCGCGTGACGATCCATCGCGAGTTCCTCAAAGGGCTCGGCGACGGCACGATCTCGTCCGCGAACGAGTACATCGACCCGACCGAAGTCTGTGAGCTCTTCCGCGAAGACGTTCTGTTCCGCAAGACCACGGGCTTCCGCGGTCCGCTCGCCTTCGACGTCGCAGTCGATCCCAGCGACCCGCCAAACGTGCTGGTGGTCGCGGTCGAGTCGTTCCGGTACCAGGACTCGCTCTACATCGTCGGGAACAAGTCCGATGCACTCCTGACCAAGAACAAGAACGTCTCGCTCACGCCCGAGTTCGATCGCTGGGCCAAGCGCGGCATTGCGTTCCGCAACATGTGGTCGAGCTGGCCTACGAGCCGCTCGCTCGAGAGCATTCTCTTTGCTCAAGTGCCGTACGACGCCGTGGCGACGACAGGCGTGACCGGAGGAAAGCTGGACGTTGAGCTCCACGGCATGCCGCAGCTTTTCAAGCACAAGGGGTACGAGACGGTCTTCACCACGGGCGCGAGCATCAAATACGACCAGTGGGACCAGTTCCTGCCGGCCCACGGCTTCGAGAACGTCATCCCGTACGGCCAGTTCAGCGCGTGGGCGATGGAGGCGCGCAACAACCGGACGGCCAAAGACATGGCCGAGCACAAGCGTGGGCTTAAGTGGGGAATCCACGACGACGTGGCGTTCGACGTGCTGGCCGATTTGCTGGTGAACAAGACTCGCGACCAGGAGCAGCGCGTCGCGACAGGAGAGCCCAAGAGACCGTTCTTCCTCAATCACTACACGGTCTCGAGCCACCAGCCGTTCACGGAGGAGCCCGCGTGGTTCGCGAACGTCTCGCTGCCGGAGCTCGAGCCGCTGGACAAAGGCGAGAAGAACCGCGACGACGTCAAACGGTACGCGCGGCTGCGACGCTTCTCGGACGGCGAGCTCGGCAAGTTTCTCGACCGCCTGGACGCCACCGGCGTGCTCAACGACACGGTCGTCGTGGTCGTCGGCGACCACGGCACGAGTCCGGAGATCGGCTTGTCGTGGGTCTGGGTCGACGAAGTCGCGACAACTCGCGTCCCGGCGGTGATTCTCGCCGAGGGCCGACTGGGCGAGCACGCCGGCATGGTGGTGGACGACGCGACGCAACACTACGACCTGCTCAACACGTTGGCGGACATTACGGGCGTGCCCGAGGGCGGGTTCTTGCAGTCCGGAGTCGGTCGGTCGCTCAAGCGAGCGTTCCCGCCCGGAGACCGCGTCGTCTGGACCAACAACCCGACCGAGACGCTCGCGGTCGTCAAGGGCCACCGCCGCATGCGGTACAAGCAGATCCTGAGCCCCATGGCCGTGTTCGATGTCGAGTCGGACCCGAAGCAGTGGAAAGATCTGTATCCGACGCTGGACGCGACCCAGAAGAGCGAGTGGGAGAAGCTACGCGAGCGTGGCCGCCGGCTCTCGCGGTATTTTACGGTTCGGTGGGACAGCAAGTGCCTCGCCCGAGTGGACTGCGAGCAGGCAACGGGGCTGTAGAGGATACTCCATCGTTGGACATCGCACGAGTCTCATCATCGCAATTCACCACACCTGGCTGGAGGCTCCAGCTGGAACTGGCGCCGCCGTCTGGCTGGGCAAAGAGCTGCCGACGCGAGTCGTTCAACAGCCAGCTTCTGCTTCGTTTGATGAGTTTGGACAATCCAAAATGCCGGAATGTGAGTGAATGAGTGGAGGTTCTCTTCCCTGACGAGGTGGTGTTGCTCTGGGACGCTGCGCGCGCCCTGGGGTCACTCAGTTTGTTACCTCCAGATCGTAGTGGGTTTCTTTCGCAGGGCTCGTGCCGACGCACCGACACCCGCATTGCTGCGGTGGCTCTGTCGTCGCCAAGAACGTAGTTTTTGAGAACTATTCACGTTTTGTCGAGGGATGGGGCCTTGGTGAGGGAGCTGTTGAACGTCTCCCACTGTCGACTGACGTTACCTTCGCCTCAGGAGACGAACGTGAGTGTGCAAGGCTGTCCGCCGAGTGTACGATGTCCGCACGGGCGAGGGTCACTCATCAACCACTGAAACTGCCGTTCCAGGACACAGGAGATCCGGAGTCGGCATGTCCATCCGATTGCCAAAGCGTCGAGCCACGGGGAGTGGATACCTCTGTCCAGTGTGGAAAGACTGCACGTGGCAGCGATATCCCTCCTGTTCCCGAAAAAGGCCTGTCGATACCACAGAAAAACAGCTTTGAAACTGATTTGATGTAGTATCCGTTGGCAACCCAGTAAACATCATAGGGTTGCTGTCTCCCGGTGCCAAGGGATGGTCTCCTCGCTCATTCCCCGGCGCGGCGTAAGCAGCGCTCGGTGCCTTGTCCAAGTGTGGTAAATCCTCTGTGTGTGGAGTCTCACGGTGGCCTCAACAACTGCATCCTGGCTGACCAGATGGGCTGTCACCCGCGGCGGTGTGACCCCTTGACGAGGGCTCTCTTCCTCCAAGCAATCAGGAGCGTTCGTACCGGACTCACCCATCCGATTGCCCAGTGTCGCAACTGGAGAAGGTGGCAAGATCGTTACGATCGTAATCGCAACTGCCTCTGACACACAGCCACCACGTGAAGCGTGATTCTGGTTGTGGGCTTTCTCACGACCGGATGTCCACCGAATCGCCCTCGTTTATCCTGGAAGACGGTCACGCATCCGGGGCGTGCGAGCCACGGTACTGCCCCGACGGGGGTGGGGAGCAGTCCCCATAGAAACCCACAGTCAAGTGGTGGCAGTGCTCAGTACCGTAGATAACAACTAGGCGGCACATGGTCGCACAGAGACTCCCCCGTTCACTCGGCGAAAGACACCGGAGAGGACAGCGTACGCGAGGCCATGTGCACGACAGGGACCTCCTTCAAGCACGCCGACGCCGTCGACAAGCCCGTCAAGAAAATTCGCCGGCGGCGGCTTTCGCCAGAAGAGCGAGCCGCTCGCAGGCGGAAGCAGCACCGCGAGCTCGTGGCCCGAGGTCGCGCCAAGGCCCGCAGCTCGCTCGCGCAGGCTCGAGAGGAAGAGAGTTCGCTGCGACGCAAGCTGCTCAAGCTGGTCGAGAGCTACAGCTTCGTCGCACGCATGGGCTCGTCGCTCGAGTGTGACCAGATCCTGTGGAAAGGGTCGCTGCGAGCCAAGATCGTCGACGCCATCGTAGAGCAGACACGTCTGGAGAAGGCGAACGAGCAGCTCCAAGATCAACTGGACGAATACTTGGCGTTCGAGAAGCTGGTCGTGGGCGAGGGCGAGTCCACGTACGACTTTCTGGCGGATGGTTACCTCTCCGACTATGACGGGACCTGCTTGGAAACCAACGCAGTCACCAGGAGGCTGCGCACGGAACTTGGCGAACCGTACTGGGATGTGGCTTCTTCCGACGCGGAGGACGTCTCGATTGCCTCACTCACATTGTTCAGTGAGGACGGAGAGAGCTGCATCGTGTAGAGAAATGATCCGACGTCTGTATAGTTGGAAGTATTCAATGTAATGTATTCTATTTGACTCATGGGATCACGCGCACGGACCAGATGATCCTAGTGCGCGCAGTCATCGTATCGCTGGGTCTGTTCTCCACACTACGATCTACTGTACGCGGCTGCTCCTCGTCAGCACTTGACTTTAGAAATACACTTGTGGTCCCACCGCACGCGGAAGTACCGCGAGAGCTTGCGGCTCTGCTCGCGCAGCGTCTTCCACTCGCGCTGCTCGGCCTCACTGAGCGTCGGGAACAGGTCGTTGGTCTCGTTCGGGTCGTTCTCGGTGTCGTAGAGCTCGATCATGTTAAATCGCCGGTCGAACGAGAGCCGCTGGTGGCCCTTGACGACTGCGAGCTGCCGCATCGGGTTGTTGGTCCACACAGGGCGCTCGCCGGAGGGAATCGCGCGCTTAAGCGAGCGACCAACACCGGACTGCAGGAAGCCGCCCTCGGGAACGCCGACAATGTCCGCCAACGTGTTGAGCAGGTCGTAGTGCTCAGCCGCGTCGTCCAGCACCATGCCGACGCTGTTTCCCAGCCGGTTCTCGGCGATCAACGCCGCCGCCACGCGCGTCGTCGCGATCTCGTCGACGTCCGGGCGCTCGAAGCCTTTCTCGGGACTCTGGCCGTGGTCGCCGACGATCATGACGACCGTCTCGTTCAGCACGCCACTCTGCTGCATGCGGTCGAGGAACTTGCCAAGCGCGAGGTCTTCAAAGTACCGCAGTTTGGCGTACTGCGCGATCTGCGTGGCGTGGGCCTCGTTGCCTTCAGCGAGCACACTGAAGTCGGGCAGCTTCTCGGCTGCGAACCATTCGGGGTACTCAACGAACGGCGTGTGGCTCGAGATCGTGTAGTGGTTGATGAAGAACGGCTGCTTGGCGTCCTGCAGGCGCACGCGAGCGCGCTGCTCGACCGTCTTGTTGATCATGAGATCGCCCAGCACCTCGAACGAGATGTCGTCGTGCACGCCCCAGAAGCCCGCGCGGCCTTGGCCTCCGTTCCGGACCGACTTCCAGTCGGACGGGTGGATGTCGTAGTCCTTCTCGCCGTACGCCTTGAACGCCGTGCTGCCCATGACGTAGTCAAAGCCGTGGGTCGGCATAAACTCGTTCCACTGGTCGTACTTGAGCCGAACGCCGGACGTAAAGGTCGTCTCGTAGCCCTTCTGCTTGAAGAGCTGCGGCATGCCGTGGAGCTCGACCTGGGGGCGGCCCGTGGTCGTGCCCGTGTCCGTGATGTCATCGAACGGCACTTGGCCAAAGAGAATGCTCTCGACCGAGCGGCTGGTCTGCCAGCTCGACCACAAGTTGCGCATGGCCACGCCGCGCTGGGCCCACCGGTCGAAGTTGGGCGTGAGCGAGACGTTGTGCTGCCTGGCCAGCAGCGGCAGCGACTTGTTGGCGACCAGGTAGAGCGAGTCGAGGTACCGGAACGACTCGACCACGAGCACGAGCACGTTCGGCGGGTCGCTCACGTTGACCGCGACGTCGAACGCGAGCGGGCCCTTGAAGCCCGTGGTCTTGCGGAAGAGCACGTCGTCCTGGAACAGCTCGTAGCTCTCCGTGTCCGAGTGGATGTACGTTGCTGCCGACTCGAGCTTGCCGTTGCCGAGGCTCTGGATGAACTCGGTGCCGAACACGAGGCGGAAGAACTCGTTCAGCGAGCCGTTCATGCCCGCCGCGCTGACGACCGCGAGGATGTTGTGCGTGACCACGAGCAGCAGCGCCGACACCAACGCGAGCAACGCAACCGGGACACCGACCGCGATCGCCGCTCGCTTCCACTGGATTTGCTTCCACTGGATCCGCTTCCACCGTCGCTTCGGCGCGTCGGCAGTCGCCGGGGACTCTTCCTCGACGTTGGCGTCGTCGGTGGCGAGCACGTATCCGTCGGAAACTGCGTTGGCGGGCGACGCGCGAGACGCCGTGTCGTTCGTCGACGCGCGGTGGACATTGCCGTCTTCGAGGCTGAAGTAGTCGGCTTCCGACGGCGTGTCGTCCTTGCTGAGGTCGTCGTTGTTCCCGGGAGAAGCAGGCCGTGACGCGTCAGCCGCGAGCGTCTTCCCGCGACGCCGCCAGCCGGAGAGAAGCATCGCCGGGTGCCACTGCGACAAGTCGAGCCAGACCATGCTCAGCGTGACCGTGAGCAGCACGGCCGCGACCGTGACGCAGCTCGTCTGCGTCGAGACGTGGACCTCGCGCTTGGAGATCTCGACGCCCGCGGCGTAGTCGAGCTCGCGGATGTACATGTTGACGAAGTCGAAGGTGAAGCGCATGCCGCGCGTGCGCAGCAGCACGTTGTCGACGGCGAACGGCACGAGCGCGAGCGCCGTGAGCACCACGTGCAGCGCCGCGCGCAACGCGCAGCGCACGCAAATGATCACGCGGCGACGCACCTTGGGCGGCACGATCGGCTCGTCGTCGTCGACTTCCTCTCGCGGCGGGGGATCGTCGGCCGACAGCAGCACCACGAGCGAGGCCGTGGCGCTCTTGTCCGCATCGGCGAGCGGCGGCGGGTTGCGGCGCGGGCCGACGAGGAAGTCCACGCCCGCGAGCGCCGAGAGCAGGAACGCGAGCGTGAGGGCGTCCTCGGCGACGCCGAGCGCCATGGCCTTGGCTCTGGTGGCGCTGCTGTTCTCTCGCGCTGTCGCGAAGATGCGGAGCATGGCCGAGAGCGCGACGCCGCGGTAGGCCGAGAAGAAGGGCAGCAGCACGACGCAGACGGCGAGCCAGTGGCGCCAGGGCTTGGCGTCGAGCGCCGCGGCGACGCGCGCATGCGCCGAGCTCATGCGCGAGCGGATCGCCATGGCGATGCGTAGCTTCCGGACGCAGGAGCTGCTGGACGCTGGACGGGCGTCCCGGAGGAATGGGGTTCATGCGTGGAGGGAGGGACGCGCCTGGGATGGGATCAGGTGGAGGCAGGTCCACTGCTGGATGGGGCAGAGTCTGCACTGGAAACCAGATGGGAGCCTTTTTTGAAAGGGGATCTCTGGACCAAATCCGGAGATTTAGGAACTGGCGTCAAGCGTCACAGCGTCGCGACGAAGAAGAGAACGGCGGCTGATGGCATGACGTGTCCCTGGCTTCAAGTCGGTTATTCGCCGGACTGGATCGTACAGTATGTACCGATCCCAAGTGTGTTGGTTGAAGCTCCTGTCCCAGCTACAGGCGGTCGCGCAGAGAGCTGTCGCAAGCTTTTGCTCGATATGTTCGCACTCGAGATCGCCGGATTGCCGTCCAGAGACAAGGAGACTCACTGCGGACGCCATCCACAATCCAACACCCAGTTCGTCCAGCCGCGAGTGGTCCGGAAAATTTTCAATCGGCCGTGGGAGAGAACGCAAAGGAGGGACCCTGGCTCACTCAGCAGAAAAGAAGCTCTGACGGACAGGCACGAGGAGACACGATTGGTCGCTGGGTGCGAGCGGCCGCAACATACTGAGATAGCAGCTGATGCGGCATCAGTGCATCTCCCTTACTGGAATGGCCGGTCTCTGACCAGAATCAACCCAATCAGAGCACGCCGTTCGGATTGGTCGTTACATCGCAGGGTGTCAACTGGATCGTCCACGGCCTAATCTGGATTTATTGTAAATAAGACGTTTACGGATTAAAAATGGCTACAAAACCGTCCTATGATTATTAGCAGTCGACCTTGGAGATGCACGCGTGGTCCCACCGCACGCGGAAGTACCGAGACAACCGTCTCCCTCGCTCACGCAGTGTCTCCCACTCGCCGCGCGACGTCTCCGCCAGCGTCGCCAGCAGATCTCGCTGCAGCATCG
>JAADVR010000537.1:0-24069 GCA_023335855.1 Pythium scleroteichum | reverse complement strand
GGGCCGCAACGACGACAGCAACTTCATCGCGAGCTACGTGCCAGGCGAGACAGCCATCGTCGAGTACTACCCGGCCGCCAGCAGCGCCAAGGCGAGCGAGAACGCCTTCCGCATCTCGGGCTTCTTCCGCGGCTTCCCGGCGAAGCAGGATGAGTCGATCTGTGGCGCCGCCGACAACTCGGTGCCGGCCAAATGCCTGCTCCAGCCGTCGAGCAACGCGCAGGCCGCGCAGCTGCCGCTCGCGTACACGCGCGGCCAGGCGGTCGCGCGTCTGCTCATCGGCGGCAGCAGCCTCTGCACGGGCTGGCTCGCCGGCAGCGGCGGCCACCTGATCACCAACCAGCACTGCATTGAGACGGCAGCGGACGCCAAGACCATCGACATTGAGTTCGTGGCCGAGAGCACCAGCTGCTCGGTCGAGTGCAAGACGCAGCTCGGCTGCAAGGGCACGGTCGTGGCCAAGACGGCGTCGTTCGTCACCAACAACGAGGAGCACGACTACGCCGTGATCAAGCTCCCGGAGGGCACCAACGTCTCGGCCTACGGCTACCTGCAGGCGCGCGCCTCGGGCCCGACAGCCAGCGAGCGCATCTACATCCCGCAGCACCCGGTGGGCTGGGCCAAGCGCTTCGCGACGGTCGTGGACGGCGGCGGCAACGCCGTGATCGAGAAGACGGGCGCCGTGGGCGTCTGCGGCGACAACCAGGTCTTCTACGCGGCCGACACGCAGGGCGGCTCGTCGGGCTCGCCGGTCATCGCGGCCACCGACAACAAGGTCGTGGCGCTGCACCACTGCGGCCAGTGTTCCAACACGGGCGTCGACATCCGCGACGTCATTGCCGACCTCAAGACCAAGGGCATCAGAAAGTAGTATTACTTCGAAGTACTTAGCGTGGTTAACCAAAATTTATGGATGTCGTACGAACACTTTTCTATTTTTGATTCTGAATATTCTGGAGTGAACTCCCCAAAAGTAGTAGCTTTAGAGGACGTGACTTGGGGTCTTCTATGTCAGTACTCTAAGGACGGAGCTCTTCGATCTCCATCGAAGGATCAGCTTCGAGATGGTCAAGCGCGTGCGTCGAGCCGTGCGCGCGTCGAGCGAGTCGCCGACGGACGCGCTGGCGCAGGCGCTGCAGGCCGGCGCGCTCGCGTTCCTGCGTCTGCGCGAGATGGTCGCCGTGCTCAACGCGTGTCGGCAGCTGCGCTTCGACGGCGAGCTGCCGCTGCTCGGGCTCGCGCACTCGCAGGTCGGCTCGCACCTGTTGCTCAACTGCGCGGGCGACTGGATGAGCACGCGCCCGACGTTCCTCACGGTTGCCGAGCTACTGGACGAGACGGCGTGCGACGTGCACCCGCGCGAAGGCAAGACGAGCGAGCGTGTGTGGGACGACGTGCAGCGCTTCGTGTGTGCGTTCGACGCGTCGCTGGACCCAAGGAGAGGCCAAGGAACAGCGCTGCTGTCGGCGCTGGCGATGATGGAGGCGCGCGTGATCCCGCTTTGCTTCCGTGCGGATGAAGTTAATGGCTATGGGGATATCTGCACGGCTCGTCCAGTGTTCCTGGCGCTGCCGTTGGGTTGGAAAGAGCGCGGCGTGGACTACGAGTTCACGGAGAAAGACATCAAGAAGGCACTCAACAAGGCGTTCAACGGCATCGGCGACGTGTTCGTGTCGTCAGCGCAAGAGTACAACCACGTGTCCGACTTCGGAGCCCACTGGGAATCCGTTCAGGTCGGCTCGAGCACTCGCGGACGATCGACGGTCACGACAATGGCGTGTGGTTTCTGCAGCGCCGCGCAGGAGGCGATCAAGGAGTACCGCAAAGAAGCCAAGGCCGCGCTCAAGCGGTTCAACGAAGTGCTCAAGGACAAGAAGGAAGAGTGGAAGGCCGAAGGCTGCGACGTGGACGAGATCCACCAGCGACGCAGCGAGCTCAAAGCCGAGTTCTTTCCGGAGGACAGCTACCCCGACATCAACTTTGCGGAAGGCCAGGACGACGCGATCCTTGCGGACATTTGTGAGAGCAGCAAGTTCCCGATGAACCCGTTCGAAGGCCTCTGGGCGGGCTTCGACCGCTTCGACGACGACGTTTTCCACGCGCTGCGTGAAGAGCTCGTCGACCTGTGCCAGTCGCTCATCCAGCCGCTCAAGCGGGTGCTCACCGAGGAATGCGGTGCGATGCTGGGGCGTCGCGTGTTTGCAGCGTGGATGGGCGACGACGAAGGCACGGTCAAGGGCGAGCTCGTCGCGGGCGTCACGAGCTCCGGATTCCTAGTGGGAGTCTACGTCATTACGAGACGAGTTGAGTAGCCAGCCTGTGAACCCCAGTGGGCCCGTGTCTTATATTCTTAAACGTGTTAACGCGTAAGTCGGAAGGTCACCTGGACGCCCGTGAAGATGCCCGAGGAGACCTCGACGCCGCCGACCAGCTCCGTTAGTACCCGCTCGTTCTCTTTGTTCTCCGCATCCGAGTCCGTCTTCGGTACCCGGAGGTTCTGGAGCACGGCGTGAGGGATCCGTCCGATGACCTGGCACTTGCGGTTGAGGCTCTTCTTGAGCGGCTGGTAGAACGTGCGGCACTGGTGCTGGTACTTGAAGGACACGGCGCGAAGTAGTGCGTCCACTGACGCGATGCCACGCGCGCGCGTGTCGCCGATCTGCCACGACTGGAGCTTGCCGTGCTCGCAGATGTGGCGAAGTAGCCGCTGGTCAGGCCACTCGGCGCACTCCGGACGGATGTAGGCGTCCGCAGGGAAGTACTTGGCGCGGAACTCCTCGGTGAGCTGCTGGATCTCCTCGGGCGACTTGCCCGCCCACGTTTCTTCCTTGTGGCGCAGCACGAGCCCGTACTGGCGCAGCCCCACCTCGACCTGGCGCTTGTATAGTGCGAGCGAGTCACGAACTGCGTCGCATAGCCGGCAGGAGACGCGGCCGCTGACTCGGTCGATGAAGACCGAGTCCCAGTGCGTGGCGAAGCGCGACTCGGCCGCGCTCTTGACGTCGAAGAACGCGTCGCCGCCGCCCGAGCAGAAGGCGTTGAGCGACTGCTTGATGGGCTGGCGCGACCACTTGCCCGGCTTGGCGGCGCCTTGCGGCTCGGCCGCGTCGTCGCGGAACTGCGCGAGCGGGATCAGCACCACCTGCACGCTGCAGAGCAGGTCGTCGTCTGGGTCCGGGCGCTTGGGGTCGTACTCGAAGCACCACTTGGCCACTCGCTTCTTGAGGAACGCGGCTGTGTTGATGACCTGCGCGCCTTGCTCGGGCGCCACGCGGGCGTCGAGATCTTTGGTCCAGAGATCACGGAAGACGACGCTCGACTCGTCCGGGAACAATTGCTTAAAGTCGGGCAGCAGCCGCGTCGCTGTCGCGAGCAGCGGTGTGTCCAAGCGCACGAGCCGGCAGCTCTGCGCGAGCGCCGCGACGTCTTCAAGCACGAGGAACGAAAAGACGCCCTTGGAGAGCGCGGCGTGTAGCCGCTCGGCGGCTGAGTTTTGATGGGTAGTCTTGCTGACCGTGGCCAGTGGCTCGGCGCAGCGCGCGCGCTTGGGCGGCGGCGCGAGGACGTGGAGCGCAGTGGGCTCGAGCGCGTCGTGGGCGGTCATCGTGGGCGAGATCGCGAGTGCGGCGTGCGAGCCAAATCGCGAAAAGATGCCAGGGGCTCGATATTCGCAAACTGCTCCGGGGCGTTCTTCCGCGAAGGTCCACAATGCCGCGAACCGAGCAACCAGATGGCGGGTTGTGACATGTGCATACTCGGTAATTGTATGTACGGCAATTGCGCAATTGGTCTCGAGGGCCCTTCGATAGGTGGGTACGGTTTTGATTCAGTACACTGACGGCGCAATCACCTTTCTTTCTGGGACGGCGCTCGAGAGTTCGAAAGGGCGCGTGCCGCGGGCGCACGAGAAGCGGCGGGCGCGACGAGGCGGCACCTGGTCTACGGGCGGAAAAAAAGAGCCTCGCAAGGCCATGGCGAGAGGCTCAGTATGAAGAAGGCGCGCGCGGCGACGCGAGACCTGCTCAGCGCCGCTCTCTGCTGCGGTGTGCTCGACTGGCTGGACGACGCCAGTGTGCTGCGCGTGTTGGCGACGACGCGAGCCCTCCAGGCAGATGCGGATGTGGTGGCGTGTGCTCTGCGACGTGTGACGGATGACCCGCAGTGGTGGTTCCGCGATCGATTCCTGTCCACTTGCGCTGCGACGGCGAGTCCGATCGAGGCAGTGCGGCTCGCCGTCCAGATGCAGGAGATCATGGGCGGTGTTGGGGTGTGTGAGAACGTGATGGTGCATCCATTTTTGACGCCGGCAGATGGCCAAACTTCAGCCAGCGCGACTGAGGCGCTGACAGTCGTGCTGCCCATCCGACTGCGACTAACGCCCGGTGGACAGTCACCATTCACAGCACATTGGGAGCGAATCACGATGAGCAATGGCCGGAGCCAGTGCGCGCTGTGCGAGGCCGCGTTGGCAGCAGTCTGCGCTTACCGAGAAGAGACCGAGGCCTTCACGGACGCCTTTGAAGACAGTCTGATTAAACGCCAAGCAGAGTGGGAGCGTGACGGGTTCACGGACAGCGAAATCTTTGAGCATGGGTTCGACTTCCAGGACGCGTACTTCCGCAACGAGTCGTTCTACAGCGCCTACGTGGCCAGCAAGAGCGACGCGGAGGTGTTGGACCACGTCTGCGACTTGAATCGCTTCCCCATTCGCTTGCAGTGCGTCTGCAGCACCAGTGAGGCGCTGTCGACCCGCCAACGAGAGCTCTGCAGGCGTCTCTACCAGCCCGTCAAGAGCTTCCTCTGCACAAGCAGCTGCGGACAGCAACCGCCGTCACTCTCGCCAATCGCCCAGATCCATCAAGACCCACCGACCCCAGCGCCTTATGACATGGTCCACACCGTCGCACGGGACGGCTATATTGTCGGCTTCCTGGTCTCGACCGAAGCCAGCCTTGCCGTACTGTAGGCAGCCCACGGGAAGGACGTCTCGGCGAAACGCCACACTCAAGAGACGCTCGTGCTGGTCCCGGGCGCCACATCTGCCGCGTGAGGCCTTCACGCCGCCATGAGGGACAAGCGGGTCTTTCTTTTAGCGACGAAGCCACGTCGCTTGTCTGCGAGGCCCAGCAGTGGAGACTGCAAGTGGAGACTGGCGGCTGAGGGCTCTCGGGGGCTTGTCGTCGTGACGACGAAGAAAGACGTCGGGTATCCCACGCTTTGACCTGAGCGGCTCAGAGCACCAGTCATTTGGCTGTTAAAACGCATACCCTTTCATTTACGGTATTTTGTTACACGGGTTTGTTGTCTCATCACGTTGGCTCCACTTCGCTTGACGTAGCCGCTGTCGCCTCGGTCACAGCCGCAATCGAAACGTGGCTTTCGACGCCGCGTTAGACCCGGACTAACCGAGCGGGTTGGACCATGCCGCTGTTTAGACGCTTGCCTGCCGGCTAGACTCCAGAGGGGGCGGCCCAAGGATCGGCGAGCGCAGTCACCAGCTGGCTCATCTGCCCCCAACCACCTGGTGTGACAGTCTTTGTTGCCGAGCATAAGATGCTCGTGGCCGTAAAACCTCGACGTATTCGCTTTTCACCTCAAGGTTTAATGCTAAAACCTCGACCCACCGGCCACCGGCCTGGGTCTGGTATTCTCAGCGCTGGCCAAGCTGAAGCTGGAGACGCCCCACGCCGGACGCGACGAGCGAGGAAGGGCGAGAGAGATTCGCACGGCGCTAGAGCGAAGGGAACGCGCGCAGCCGAGGCGACAAGCTCACCACTAGATCAAGCAGATCGAGCGCTTTCTGGAGGTAGGTCGCTTGGCTTCGCAGGCGCGTTGGTTGTCCCGCAATGACTTGGATTCTCACGTCGACGAATTCGCAGAGTGAACCCACGTGGACGTTGGGGCCCGAGAACGAGCCTTCCCTGCATACCCCCATAGAGACCCATAGGTGAGCACGTCGCTTGGTGGGCCGTCACTCGTTGTGCGCTAACGATGGCCGTGGGTGGACAGCCGAGAGAGGCCCCGTCACATTTCGCCAGTGCAAATGACGAGTCCCGCGACGGCCAAGAAGGCGCTGCCGCCGACCATGCCCGTGGCCATCAAGCGCGAGAACAAGCCGTCGCCGGCGCCGCGCAAGGACAGCATCGGCTGGGGCGCCGACGACTTCCTGGGCATGATCTCGCACACGCCGCCGGCGTTCTCGCCCGGCAGCCTCACGATGCCCATGACCAAGCGCGGCCGCAGCGGCAGCATCTCGAGCCGTCTGCTCAGCGCCACGGACCTCGAGGAGCGCGGTATCATCGACCGCCAGCAGAAGGGCGTGCTCAAAGACCTCATCATCAGCGGCGACGAGGCGCTGCAGAAGGCGCTCGAGAAATTCGACGCCGGCGACTCGTCGTCGCTCGAGGCGCTGCTCGACAGCGGCGCGCTCAATCGCAAGTCCTCGATTGACCTGCTCGACGACTTGGATCTCGGCTTCCTCAACGTGGGCTCGCTGGGCGACACGCCCAAGGACGAGGTGGGTTGTTGAGCATGGCGTGCTTGGTTTCCACTGGAGGCGACTGACGATTGGGGCTTTGTCGCCATAGCAATACTCGACGTCTGCGCGAAGCGAGTCGATGGACGAGTGGGACGAGCTCAACTTCGAGTCGGCGTTCAACGACTCGCGCGACATCCTCGACGGCGATTTCTACGGCTCGTCGCTCGGCACGTCGCTGCCCAACTCGTTGCCGTCCATGGGGCTCGGCATCACGCCGCCGGCCTCGTTCAGTTTTGGCGAAGACTTCTTGGAGAGCAAGGTCAAGAACGACGCTGCGGCCAAGGCTGCCGAGGCCAAGGCGGAAGATGGCTCGGCACTATCAGGTGGAGACGCTGCGACCTCGTCGGCTGGATCCATGTCGACGTCTCGCCCGATCGGAATCCCCGGTGCTGCCGGAGCCGCTGCGGGCGTGAGCCGTCCGTTCGGAGGACTGGATCCTTCCAAGGCCAAGACGGACCAGAAGAAGGCATTTGTTGGCGCCTACTCGCCGGACTCGCGACGCAAGCGCATCGAGAAGTTCTTGGACAAGCGACAAAAGCGGGTGTGGCGGAAGGAAGTCAAGTACGACGTGCGCAAGAATTTTGCCGACTCGAGATTAAGAGTCAAGGGTCGCTTCGTGAAGAAAGAGGACGAGCAGTTGCTTCGCGAGTTGTTGAGTTTTACGTAAAATATACCCGTCCATCGACTCCTCACACACCTCGGCGTCTCGTGCTGCGTGCTGTTCGTCGACAAGCATCCCAGATCCAGGTCTAGGAAGGATACCGCTTCGGGCAACCGAGTGAAGAAGGAAGAGAGGACAACTCGCAGCCTCTTGTGTCGAAACTTCAAGCCTGAGCGTTCGCCCATGCATGGCGTCGCTTTGTCGGTTGAGATGCCGTAGAGAAGAACCCGAACGGCGGGAATCGCGTACACGACAAGAGTTATGGCGGAGATAGAGCTAATGCTACGTAGATCTGTATGGAAGATGCGGCCTAATACCTTGGAGTAAACCCCTTGTTGTTGGTTCGCTTCAAACGACGGGCAAGTTCTAGCAAACGTCCTGTTCAGTACTCCCGGCCATGTCAATCAGGACCGAGGACACTGGTGGCTGGTCCATGGGCACCATGTGATCACGAACGAACGCGAAGTTTCTAAACTGATGAACGACCACCTGTGGTCACCACTGGAATGTTCTCCACGAACGGATGTGGTACGCAAACGACCGGTCGCCTGAAGGGATGAAGTTCAAGTGGGGTTTCGGTGGGCATCATTGAAAGGACCAATGAGTTTGTCCTCCCAACAGTGCTGTGCACCCAGAACATTGTGCGTTTGTGTTACTGTAGCCCCCGCGTCGAATCCACTTGCGGTGGCTGATGGATCCTCTGGTCCAGAAGCAATCACAATAGTGTGGGCTATGTTGTCGTAGATATTACAGGGACAACAACAATACCATAACGCTAAACGAGGGTTCAAAACCTCTAAGTGAAGCTGTTTCGTGAGTATTCTCACCAAAAAAGGAGCGGGTTGACTTGAAGATGACGCGGAAATGGTTCCAGGTCACGGGCGAAGACGGCAACGCTCTAGCGTCGGTGGCTTCTGTTGACGTGGATCATGAGTAAGTGGATACGTTCCGAAAGGCAGTGAAAGAGGAGCACAAAGATAGCAATCTCGCGCCTCACAGTCAACGTCAATGACGTTGCGCTGGATCCGCGGGATTCGGTGGTTACTGTTGGTGAGCAGTGACACTCGTCGTTCAAGTGCCTCGTCGCGCAGAGATCGTCGCCAGCTCGTCCGCCTTGGAACTTCTTGGAAGTGATTCTGCCACACGTTCTTGTGAATGCCCCGACGATTCTGACCATAATGGGATGATGGATTCAAGGATCAACTATGCGAGTATTCTGGATGCTGTCGGCGAAAGAAGAAGTGGATGCGAGGCACGTTACTTTCCCAAGGTCGATGGTGGTCGGGTCGCATCAGTTTCGCCGACGCAATGAGTATTTGGCGCTTACGATGCAAATACAGGATATCGACGATGCGAGGAATGGCCTGCTGCTGTTGAAGCCCTTGGAATACGTTCTTGACCATTTCCAAATCGGCTTCGTCCGGGAGACTTCGAACTCAAAGACTTTCCATTCGAAGCTTATCGGTCCTTTAATTTAATTAAAGGATCTCTCAGACCGCAAACGGAACTCCGTTCTTACAACGAAACAAACACGCACGATTCTCGACTGCGTATCAGAGAACAGAGCACCTTCGAGGTGGCGACGACATTTGACGATCTCGACCGCAAGCCTTTGATATTCACTGGCGTTGAGCGGCCGTTTAGTCGCTGTTTGAACCTACAAGCACGAGTGGCTCGCATGATTGCTTTGAAGAAGCAGAGCTCCGACCTATCGTACAACTTCGCCAATATTTTGGTCGGAAGCAACTTTGACAAGATGAAAATGTTTCCCGAAAGCATTATGGACGCTCCCGAAGAGACGGTCTAACCATACCCACCGTTACGAAATCGCACGAAAAAAAATGCCAGGCTCTGCCGGGAGGCACTTCATGCCGAGGTTGACGGTGAGCATCGGTAATTGGCGAATGAATATACCGGTATGTCAATGTACACCACGCAAACCGGTTAACCTGATGCCTTCCTTGCGAGCAACAGTGGGCACATGATACCCTACAGGTGATGCAGGAATCACGGCCAACAATGCGTGTCCTGTAATCCATCAGCACCACTTGGTGCAGCTCATCAGCGGCGGTTGCTCTCCCGTCGTCACATCTCAATCGATCGGGGGGATTCGTGATCTGATGGAGCATGCGGAAAGTCGACTGTTGAGGCAGTGAGTGGTCCATATCAACAATGCCATCTGACTGATCTGGCTGATCGGCGTTCTGATTGCATTCATTCGAGTTGGTAACATTGCATGTTAGTGTCACTGTGACTGATCACCTATGCTTGCGTTAGACTTGTCGGACACCTAGATTCGCACAGCATTGAATTGACATTAGCATTTTGCCAAGTGACGCACTTCCCAAATCCAGCATCTGCGCACTTGAAGAAGCGAATATGTCGCCTTGGTTGCTTGCGTATCTCTCTGCACATATATATACGCGTAACGACAATGCATACCCGAAGCTCATCGAAAGGAGACCTAGTGAAGAGTCCCTTTGAAGGACGCCCACGAGCTCCACTATAGTAGCCCTGGTGTGCACCAGAGCGCTCGTGGGGGCCCCCACGTCGAATCCACTTGTGATGGCTGAACGGCTCCTCCCTCGCTGCCATAAGCAATCGTCGAGCGACGTGGTGCCGCCACAAACAACCGCGTGGCGGGAAGCGGATCACTGGTATTCCGAGTCGAGCATCCTTCCGCTCCTCCCGAAAAAGGTTCCGACGACGCGACGCCCACGGTCGCCGTTCTTGACGTCAAGGAACGTCGATCGTAGGGCGACACAACCAAACTCCGGTCTCGAGATGGGCTGCAAACCATATCAAAGAAGGAACCGAGAATGATGGTCAGTCATGTTACTGATACGCTCACACGTCGCAGATTATGCTGGTCATCAGAAGTCGCCTCCGAAGTCGCCGACGCCGGCGTCGTATGCACCGCCTCCGCCGTCGTAGCCGCCGTCGTAGCCACCGTTATAGCCGCGACTGTGGTCCGCCAACGCCTCGCCGATGGCCAGCCCGCCGAGCAAGCCCGCCGCGCCTCCGAGCGCGGCCCCCGTGCCGGCGCCAATGCCTCCTCCGTAGCCTGCTCCGTACGTTGGCGCAGCGTAGCCTGGCGTCGCGTACAACGGCGCGGCGGCGCCGTAGGCCGGTCCAACAGGAGCCGCTCCCGGTGCAGTACCGTAGACGGTGGTTGGCGTGGCGGGATGAGTTCCGACGGGATAAGCCAATGGCACCGGTGCTTCTGAGATACTGTCGTTGACCGCGTCGCGCTTGGCCCGTGCGCATAGCATGAAGAGACAACCCACGCAGCACGCGAGTAACGCGAGGCCGCCAAGCAACCACCAGAGCCAGAGCATCGGATCGCTGTAGCCGTGTCCACGTCTGCTAAGCGCACAATTGCACGCGTAGTTGGACACGCGACAGAGCGCGCCCACGGGGCAGCAGCAGCTCTCCCGCTGGCTCGCATGGTCGAGCCAATGGCCGCAAAACTGGCCCGGCGCGCCATGGAAGGCCCGGCCACAGTCTCCGCTCTGCTCGCACCGCTGGCACTCAGAGAGCGCAGTGGCGCAAGCGAGACCTATCCACAACCGCAGCAGCGCGACTGACGAACCCCGAAGCGAGCTCCTCATCAGTGTCACCAGCGGTCGTCACGTCGCGAGGCGTCTTTGTTTCTCTTTCGGGGCTCGCACTTGCACGCGGTGGATTGCTTCGTGCTCTCTTGTTCTCCTGGGAGCCACCCATCAAGCCAACGGGCGGAGAAGGAATCCCTGTCCCATGGCGTCCATGGCCATCCTGGTTCGCGGATCCCTGTCGCGTGCCCAGAGGGTCCTCCAGACCCAGAGAGCTCTTGGCCGCCTGTTGCTGGCCATACTCTTGGCGGACATGCAGGCATCACCTGGCATGGGTTGTATGGTCGGAACGCGGGTGGGCTGTCTGGTTAGACCCTGAGACCACCTGGCGGAAAAGAGAGAAAAAGAAGAAACGGTCAGGAAATGGCTGGATTTCTATGCGGGCAGCACAGTACTAGAGACACGCCAGGGACACCTGGGAACGCGGTCGAAGTTGGAGGAAAAGGCTGGTTAGATCGTTCCAGCACTCGCTTGAGACGCCAGGCGCTCTGGCTACATTGAGGCTTCTCACCTGGCGTGTGTCGTCCACATCAACCTCGCTTCAACGTTTCCCTCCGAGAGCTCCCATGTTACTCGCACCCGAGCAGAAGATTCGCAAAGGAGGTGTCCTCGCGTAAACCTCCATCCACCAGAATCCAACACCACGACCGACGCACGCACGTGCAGTCGCGACCAGGTGCACCCAAATACATAATGTACCACCCCCTGAGATTTTCGCGAGGAGAGGAATCGGAGCCACATTCACCCATCCTTTCTGCGCGGGGCTTGAACCGGTTCGAACAGCGTCCGCAGAGCTTCCGTACATACGCGACTCAGCCCTAACCACGGATTCGCTCCACTTCCCAAAGCCCTAACCGCCATCATCGAATTGTGGGCGCCACCTGGTTTGAAGCGAGTCAGTTCTGGCTCGGCTATACTGGCTCCCACTCCGTTGGACATACATTCTCCAAGTCATTGGCCCACTTGTTGCATTGTGGCGCAGAAAAAGATCGCAATTTTGCAATCACAATCGGGCGAGATGGGGGCGGCGGCCGCTGATTGGCTCGAGCCCAGGAAACGCCAGTGCGTGAGTGCTCCCCCCGGCCTGACTGCCTCGCAACGTTCCCTCCTGGAGCGCCCACCTATCGACCAACAGCGTTGCGTGGGGCCACAGGGGCTCGGGGAGCCGCGTTAGACCCTGGCGCGATGAACGACGGCCACACCACCTGGGTGTCGGGTTGTCATTTCGGAAGTTGCTCGCCTCGAAGCCGCTGTCCCCCGCCACTCGCGATCGACGCTGACTCCTCATTTTAGACCGTCGTGGCGTTGAGGCCCACGCGAGATTTCGAAAAGATACCCGACTCCATGACCGACTCCGAGTCCGGTGCCGAGAACGTGAAGAAGCCGTCGTCGCTGCCGCCGGGCGTCAAGAAGTGCCGCTTCAACGACTGCGACAACGCGGCGGCCGACGGCACGGACAAGTGCGCCTTCCACAAGAACCGCCGCCAGTGCTGCGTCGAGAACTGCACGAACCAGGTCTACGCGCGCAAGCTCTGCGTGCGCCACGGCGGCAAGAAGCAGTGCCAGGCCGACAACTGCGAGGCCCACGCGCGCGGCGGCGGCTACTGTCTGCAGCACGGCGGCTTCGTGGTCAAGCGCTTTTGCCTCGTCGAAGGATGCGGCAAGCAGGCCCACGCGCGCCAGAAGTGCGTGCGCCACGGCGGCGGGCGCCGCTGCAAGGTCGACGGCTGCATGCAGCACGCGCGCGCCGGCGGACTCTGCAACCGGCACTCGCACGGCCACCAGTGCCGCATTGAAGGCTGCAAGAAGACGGCGCAGCACTCGGGCTCGATCTGCTTCCGCCACGCTATGGAACTGCGCGCACATGGAGAACAGGTGCCCGAGCTTAACATCTCCAAGGGCGGTCGCCTCTCGAGTAAGAAGCGCCAGCAACTCCAGCAGCAGCAGCAGCTCAAGCAGGAACAGTTCCACCACCAACAGCTCCAGCAGCAACAGCAGCAGCAGCTCCAACAGCAGCAGCCGCCACAGGTGCCCGTGTCGGCGCCCGTGAGCTCGGCCGCCACGTCACAGCCACAGTCGACGCAGTCGTCGTCGAGCGCGCCTGGCCCGTTCGGGCTGCCGCTCAAGATCAACGTGCCGACCACCATGCCCAAGTTCACGAGCCTCAAGACGCCGCTCGGCGGCTTCCCGACGCCGCGCAGCCACGAGTTCTCGCTGCTCATGGGCCTGCCGTCGCCGCAGATCGACCACTCGCAGCTGCCGTCCGTGCTCGCCATGGCCAACCAGCAGCAGCGCACGGGCTTCGACTCGGCGAGCTCGCTGCCGTCGAGCTTCATGATGTCCGGGCCGCCGAGCATCTCGCGCGGCCAGCGCACGCCCGGCTCGAGCTTCTTCTCGCTCGGGCTCTTCCCGACGCCCACGGGCGACAAGTCGCATGCGTCGGGCAACGGCGTCGAAGAGGACCTGGACGCCATCATCAACAGCTACAACAAGTTCATGGGCACCGCCGGCGGCGCCTCGCCCATCACGTACCACCACCAGACCCACCAGTACGCGCCGCCGCCGCTGCTCGAGAACATCGGCCTGAACGTCTTCGACCAGAACGGGCACCCGGTGCACCCGTCGCAGGCCGCGCTCCACGCGCGCGCGGCGCAGGCCACGCTCCACGGCGCCTCGCACCTGCAGCGGCTCAAGATGGACTTCCCGCACGGCGCCAACGGCGTGGCGCCGCAGGGCTTCGAAGGCTTCGGCGCTGGTGCCGCGGGCGGCCACGTGGACGGCGCGTCGGCCGACTACACGGCGCAGTTCTTCGCAGACAGCAACGGCGACAAGGGTCGCAAGGTGGCGACGCCGGCGACGGCCGCCAAGGCGAGCGTCGCCGCCGCATGAACCGCGGCTCCTCATACTCCTCCTCATCCCTAGCTAGGATACTTAGACTCGTGATGCGTGGACCGTGCCGTGCCGATCGTGGACCAGGTCTGTGTCTATATTATTACCATGGGCCCAAGCCCGTGACGACAAACTCGCCGCCCGACAGAATTAACAATTGGAAAAGTAAAGCTAGAAATCGTTTAGACTCTCTACGATCGAAGTAGCGACGTCTCAAACGGTTTCCCCCCGCAAAGACTCCCCATTTTTTTTCGCGCGCGAAAACTCGTTCAAATTTCGAACCTTGAAGCATGTCAAACGCAACAAAAAACAACAAAAAGAAAAACCTCGACGGTTCCGCGATGTTCTCCGGATTGTGTGGTCGTGGAACTCATTTTCCGTCGACTAACCACGACGATGGCACGACTCAGCGACCGCCAGGAGCTCTCCGTTGGCGTCGTCGTCTTCCCCAACGCCATGACGCTCGACTTCGTCGGGCCTGTGTCCTACCTCGAGCTGCTGCGGAAGCTCGGCGTGCGCGTGACGCTCCACACGGTCTCCTTTAGTGATGGCGCAGTAACATTCCCAGGTCGCATGCCGCTCTTCGCGTCCACGGACTTCGAGCACGCGCCGTCGGCTCTCGACATTCTCGTGGTCCCGGGCGGCTCAGGACGCCAGGACCTGCTCAAGAACCCAGGGTTCCTTGAGTATGTCAAGCGCGTGGCCGACGGCGCGCAGTTCGTGCTCTCGGTGTGCATGGGCTCGTCGCTGCTCGCGGCCGTGGGGCTGCTGGACGGCAAGCAGGCGACGACCAACAAGATCGCGTTCGACACAATCGCGAGCGAGTACCCGACGGTCCAGTGGAAGCGGAGTGCGAGGTGGATCGTCGACGGCAAGTTCTGGACGGGCTCGGGCGTGGCGGCGGGACTGGACATGGCCCACGCGTTCGTCGCGGAACACTACGGCGCCAAGGCAGCAGCAGAGATGGCGAGATACATGGAGATAGTGCCCACCACGGACCCGGAGAACGACCCGTTCGAGGAGTCAGCCAAGACCGAGCTGTGCTTCCAGTAGTCGAACATGTGTGTGTGTTCGTTTTGCGTCGGATCTCTCAATTCAGTTGCGTGAAGGCTGGAAGACCACGATCTAGTGTAGCATGAAGCTCCTGATCAGCCAAGCTGTGAGCCGGTACAAATTGGAGTACAATTCTTATCTTAATTTCTCTATCCATGCAACTTCGATGGCGCCAAAATAACTTAGCAAGGCTCTTGATCCCCCCACGACGACAGCTTGAAAGTTCCTAGACGTTCTCGATCGTGGACGCTCGTTCCATGCCCTCGGGACTCCTCAAGCTGTTAAACGAGTGCGGCAACTTGGGGCTGTGCACGGACTCGTCCGTGTCACCACTGTCCGCGCCTTTCGTCGGTTCCTGCGGCCACGAGAGTCGCGTTCGCAGCCACAGCGAGAGCTTCACGAGCGCGAGCATCGTTGGGATCTCCATCAGCGCGCCGACGACGCTCATCAACGCGAGATCCGACTTGAGACCGAACGTCGCGATCGCGATGGCCATCGCCAGCTCAAAATTGTTGCTCGCCGCCGTAAACGCGAGCGTCGCGCACTGCGGGTACGAGCCGCCGATGGCTCTGCAGAGGAAGAACGTCGAGACGAACATGATGAGAAAGTACAGCAGCAGCGGAATGAACGCGTAGACGACCTTGGGGAGATTGGCCGTGATGCGTTCGCTCTGCGACGCGAAGAGCACGATGATCGTGAAGAGCAGCGCGAGCGTCGTGAAGACTTCGAGTCGCGGCGTGAACTCGGCGTTGTACCACGTGTACCCTTTCCACCGGCCCACGAAATACGAGGTCAAGACGGCCAAGACGAACGGGATGCCCATGTAGATGACCACGTTCTCGGCCACGCTCCCCACCGAGATGGAGATCTCGCTCACGGGCAGCCCCATGGCGCTGGGCAGCTCGTTGATTAAGAGGCCGGCGTACGGCGAGTAGAGGCCGATGGTGATGAACGAGTTGACCGCTACGATCGCTGCGCTGTACTCGGTGTCGCCGCCGGCGAGCGCGATCCAGACCACGACCATCGCGATGCAGCGCGCGCAGCCCACGAGGCTGAGCCCGGCCAGGTACGCCGGGTCGCTCTGGAAGAAGCCCGCGGCGAGCAGGAACATGACGAGCGGCCCGACGACCCAGTTCTGCACGACCGTGAGCAGCAGCAGCCTCCAGTCGGCGAAGACGCGGTGCACGACGTCCCACTGGACCTTGGTGAGCGGCGGGTACATCATGACCATGAGGCCGATGGCCACGAGGATGTTGGTCGAGCCGACGGTCGTGCTGTCGATGAAGCGCTGCACGCCGCGCGACTGCCCGAGCGAGAGCCCGAGCGCCGCGGCCGCGAGGATGAAGAGCGAGAGGAAGCGGTCGAGCACGCCCAGCGCCTCGGCCATGGTGTGGTGGTTTCTGATTATAATTGGCGGCTTTTGATGGACCTGCGTTTTTGCAGAGTGATGGTCCTGACGACATGGTTGGCCAATCAGCAGCAGGGACGCGTGCCCGTTTCCATTATAAATTGAGACGGTAATATTAATAAACATAATCGAAAGAATCGAACTATCTTGGCGGCTTCCACGCTGTCCTGGACAGTGTGGTCACCAGAGAGGGATGCTCTCGCGCGTGCCGAAAGAATTCTCGTGGTGTCCGTCGCTTGGTTTCTCGTGGTCGCTGGGGCGTTGCGCATCGCCAGGACCACGGAGCATCTGGTGATGATAGGAGTGAGCTTCATGATCAACATTCTGCTTCTTGCGCGACGATCTGAGAAGACAGCTCTTCCTCGATTGCCCAAGCCCGATGACCGACAAGGCGCCGCTCGTGATCGGCGTGATCCTCTTCGACGGCGTCATGACGCTCGACTGGGTCGGCCCGACGTCCTACCTCGAGCTGCTGCCGACGCTCGGCGTGCCCGTCCAGTTCGTCACTGTCTCGAACAAGGTCGGGCGCATCCAGGACGACACCAAGGTCTCGCTGCACTCGCTGCTCCACTACAGCGAGGCGCCGACGCAGTTCGACTACCTCGTCGTGCCCGGCGGCCGCGGGCGCGTGCACGTCATGAAGGACGCGCCGTTCCTCGCGTACATCAAGCAGGCCGCCGAGAGCGCCACCGTCGTGCTCTCCGTGTGCACGGGCGCCTACATCCTCGCGGCGGCCGGCGCGCTGGTCGGCAGGCGCGCGACGACCAACAAGATCGCGTTCACCGAGGTCGCGACGGCGCACCCGACGACCGAGTGGGTGCGCCAGGCGCGCTGGGTCGTCGACGGCAAGTGGTGGACGAGCTCGGGCGTCGCCGCGGGGCTTGACATGGGCCACGCGTTCATCGCCGCCCACTACGGCCGCGCCGAGGCCGACGAGATGGCGCGCTACTTGGAGATCGTGCCCAACACGGACCCGGACAACGACCCGTTCGTCGGCTCCATCCAGCCGGCCGCGTAAGATTGGAGGCAAATTATAATCTCTGAAGAGATCTTTTCGCCTCTTTATAGTGACTACTCTATAGTGACATTCCGCCTTGGAGCTCCCATTGATGCCACCGCCATGGACGACGACAAAGTGATGGAAGAGGAGGAGGAGGAAGAGAAGGAGCAGTTCTTCGCGGACATCGTGCCGTCCGACCGCGGCGAAGAGGACATGGACGAGGACATGGACGAGGACAACGAGCCGGCCTCGCTCGCGCCGGCGGCCTCGTCCACGGGCTCGGAGAGCGGCGCGACGCCCGCGGCCGCGTCGCTGCCGGCCGAGCCCGAGCGCCGCGCGCAGATCGGCGCGAGTCCGTACTTGGCGCCCTTCACGCCGCTGAGCTCGCCCAACCAGCCCAAGACGCCCTCGAGCGTCTCGGTTGCACAGCGCGCGGGCGGCAAGAAGCCGCAGCTCGTGCCCATGAAGAACGGCGCGGGCTTCGCGGCCGGCGGCGCCGCGTCCAAGGTGCTCATGGACGACGTGGTCGCCCACCTGCCGAGCGAGCTCGTCGACGCGCTCGTGAACACGGTGCAGACGCTCGACAAGCTCGTGCTGGGCGTCGAGGACTTTAAGGCCGACCAGCTCGGGTTCTTAACGGACAAAGTCAACGCGTACGTCGACCTGCTCAAGAAAGTGGACGCGGCCGGCGCCAACTACCACGCGATGATCCCGCTCGGCGCGCTGCAGTGAGTGGCGCCCGCAAAGGAACGGGGGGGGGAAAGCGAAGGCTCACGAGGTTTTCTGTGAACATTGCAGGATGCTCAACGGCGAGGACAACACGAACCCGGAGCTGTTCACCAAGGCGCAGCTCGAAAAGTGCCAGGAAGAGAGCGAGCGAGCCGCCGGCAAAGTGAACACGCTCGAGCTGCTCAAGCGCGAGCTCGAGGCCGGCTTCGCCGAGCTGCAGTGAGAAGTAGTAGTACGCAGACGGACAGGGCGATTATAGGACGATGTATTGATACACGCAAGGCAGGCGCTCGTACTTAGCTTGATACGTTGGCCACGAAAGGTCGCGATCTTTTGGACGTGGTTCATCTCGCAGAGACCACGTTTGGCGATGCCCTCGCTCAAGGTGCTCGTGGTCGGCCCGAAAGAGGCCGGCAAGACCACTGTACGCTGCCATTCCCTGTCGCCTCTCGCCCGCACACTCATGGGGCATGTCGCAGATCGCCAACTTCCTCGCCGAGCAAACCGACCGCCTGGGCGGCCAAGGCCACTACCAGCCGACCATGGGCGTGCGGTGCGTTCACAACACCAATGTCACGGGTGAACGAGCCTTGCACTGACCCGAAAGCACCGCAGGATCCTCGAGATGGAGCGCAACAGGAGCAGCGTCGAGCTCTGGGACGTCTCAGGCGACCAAGTGTGCGTGTCTCGAGTCTCCTACTATCTGGAGTAGTAATTTACATATTCCTAGGTACGAGGCGTGCTGGCCGGCGATCCTCAAGGACGCGAACGGCGTGGTGCTCGTCTTCAACCCGGAGTCACACATCCACGAGAGCGAGGCCATGCTCTGGTGAGAGAGAACGACGCGTCTCGTACGGTCTCCACTAACAACCCGCTCTGCTCCAGGTACGAGTGGTTCATGCAGAACCCGGGCCTGGACCCGGCCCAGTGTCTCGTCTTCGAGCACTCGAGCGGTAACTCGAACGCCAAGAAGGCCAAGCTGCGCCTGCCGCCGAGCATCCGCGTGGTGCCCACGACCTTCGACACTCTCAACGTGTTCAAGACCGAGTTTGACAAGTTCCTGTACTCCGTGCAAGACTTTGCGACGCGGCAGCCACGTAGCCGTAAATAACGGGTTTTGCCAACCATATTTAACGCGGCGTAAATGTAGCCATGTGGATGCAAATCAAGTGTATCTAAAATGGACATGTAATAGTAAGGAGACGAGATCAAACTATGCGTGCGTGAACGGCCGCTGGCGGATCTTGGTCTTGGGCGACGCGGCCGTCGTCACGCCGGCGTCCGTGCTCGTGGCGAACGGCCGGCGCCGGCGCCGCATGCTCGCGAGCCGCACGGCCACGGCCAGCACCACGACGACCAGCACGACGCAGCCGACCATGGCGCCGATCGCGAGGCCCGACATGGTCGCGGTCGTGGTCTGCTCGGCGCCGACGTGGGCCACTTCCTCGCCGTCCTGCCACGCCGTCACGGCCTGCAGCTGCACCGAGCGGATGCGCGTCATGCCGTTGTCCTTGAGGATCGCGACGAAGCGGTCGGCCGACGCGTCCGTGCTGTTGGCCTGGTACACGGCCATGAACTTCTCAAAGGCCGAGACGCTCGCGTTGGTCGTGATGTACACGTGCACTTCCGTGGCGCCCCACTGGTACCGCTCGAGCTCGGCGTCCGTGGTCACCGAGCGGATCTCGACGCTCACGTCGCCGCTGTCGACGGCCGCCGTCGTCGTGTTCGTGGCGTTCTCGCTGCTGTCGAAATCCAGGGCCTTGGTCTGCACGGTCTCGCTGATGAACTGGCGCAGGCCCCTCGTGAACGCGTCGGCCACAACGTCGTTGAACGTGCCGGCCGTGTAGCCTTCGACGTCCACGACGAGCTCGATAAAGTTCTCGGGCTTGAGCAGGCTCAGACACCGGTCGCTGCCGCCTTCGGACGAGAAGCCGCTCGCGCACGCCTGGCACGACGAGAATCCGGCCGTGCACGAGCTGCCCTTCTCGCACTCGCACGGGATGCACTGCGTCGAGCCGCCCGTCGAGTAGAAGCCTTCGCCGCACACGACGCAGTCGGCCTCGCTCGTGGTCGCACCCGCTGGCGCCGCGCTGCCGCGTGGACACATCGAGTGCTTGCACTGGTCCGAGCCGCCCGTCGAGTAAAAGCCCGCCTGGCACACCGTGCACTGCCGGTCGGGCACGTCGGCGCCCGAGGGCGACGCGTGGCCCGGCGGACACGTCGTCGGCTTGCACACGTCGTGGCCGCCCGCCGAGAAGTAGCCGGCGTCGCACAGCTCGCACGAGCCCGTCTCGGTCGTCGCGCCCGGCTGGCCGGACGCCGAGCCCGGCGCGCACTGCGCTGGCATGCACACGTTGCTGCCGCCCGCCGAGAAGTAGCCGGCGTCGCAGATCGCGCAGCTGCCGTTGGTCGTGCTCGCGCCGTCGAGCGAGCCGAAGCCCGGGGCGCAGGTCGTCTCGGCGCACTGCTCGTCGCCGCCGGGGCTAAAGAAGCCGGCCGAGCAGATCACGCACGACGCGTTCACGCTCGAGGCGCCGGGCGGCGACGCGTAGCCGGGCGCACACTGCGTCGGGCCTTCGCACGGCATCGTCTTGCCCTCCGAGTACATGCCTCCCGGGCAGAGCAGACAGTCTTCGGTTTGGTGGGTCGCGCCTTCTTGAGCCGCGTAGCCTGGTGCGCACACGACGTCCTGGCACTGGTCGGCGCCGCCCGTGCTGAACTGGCCGGCGCGGCAGACTTGGCAGTCCTGGTTCTCGTGGGACGCGCCGCTGGTCGACGCGTAGCCGGGCTCGCACGTCGTCGGCAGACACGCCGTGCCTTCGCCTGGGCTGTAGGATCCCGCCGCACAGACCTCGCAGAACGCGAGCGCGTCGCTGGCGCCGGCCGTCGACGCCGAGCCCGCGGCACACGAGTCAGGCGCGCACTGCGTGTCGTTGCCGAAGCCGAAGGTGCCCGACGGACAGATCGCGCACGTGTCGACTGCCGTCACGGCCGCCGTGGTGTTGGACGCGTAGCCGGCGGGGCAGAGCATGGGCCTGCACGGGGAGCTGCCGCCGGGCGAGTACTGGCCGGCGGGGCACACTTGGCAGTCCGTGAGTGGGTCCGAGGCGCCGAGCGTGGCGCCGCTGCCGCGCGGACAGGTCGTGGGCTTGCACTGGCTCGCGCTGCCCGTGCTGAACATGCCCAGCGGACAGTGCTCGCACTCGGCCGTGGCGTCCGTGGCGCCCTTGGGCGAGAACAAGCCGGGCTCGCACTGGGTCGGCGCGCATTGCGTGTCGTTGCCGAGCGAGAAGGAGCCGGCCGCGCACACCTCGCAGCTCAGCACGGCGTCGTGGGCGCCCCTGCCCGCGGCGAAGCCCGGCTGGCAGTGGGCCATCGTGCACTGCACGCTGCCGCCCTCGGCGTAGAAGCCGAGCTCGCACTCGTGGCAGTTGCCCTTCTCGAGCCAGTTGCCGCTCTCGTGGGACGCGGAGCCGGGCTGGCACTTGGTCGGCTGGCACGGGTAGTTCTCGCCGGGCGAGTACTCGCCGGGCGCGCAGACCGTGCAGTTGTTGGAGACGTGGGACGCCGCCTCCACCGAGCCGGAGCCTTTGGCGCACTTGGTGGGCTTGCAGAGCGCGTTGCCGGGCGTGTACGAGCCGGCCGGACACGCCTGGCAGGACGTCGTCGTGTTGGCCTCGCTTCCTTCGGGCGCAAAGAACCCCGGCGGGCAGCTCGCGGACATGCACCGGTTGGATCCGCCCTCGGAGAAGAGCCCGATGTCGCAGCCCGTGCAGTCGGTCGCGTTCTTGGCGGTCGGGTTGGCTTCCCAGCCGGCCTCGCACTCGGCCGCGAGACACTGCGGCGCGCCGGCGTGCGAGTAGAAGCCCCGTGGGCACGGCTCGCACAGCGTCGCGTTGCCTGCGGACGAGTAGCCGGCCTCGCAGTCGACACAGGACGCGACCGGGTCGCTCGCGCCCTCGAGCGCGTACTTGCCGGTGGGGCACTGCACTGACTCGCACTGGGTCTCGCCGCCGTAGCTGTAGGTGCCGGCCGGACAGATCGAGCAGGTCGCGTTCGGGTCGACGCTCGCCTGCGCCGTCGACGAGTAGCCCGCGGCACACGACATGATGTGACACTGGCTCGAGTTGCCGGCGCTCCAGAAGCCCGCGCCGCACGGGTGGCAGTCTTTCTTGGGCCCACGCGCGCCGGCGGCCGCGGCGTAGCCTGGCTTGCACGTGGCTTCCTCGCAGACGCTCTGGCCGCCGAGCGAGTAGAAGCCGTGCGGACACTCCTCGCAGCTCTCGGTGTAGTTGGAGGCGCCGGCGGGCGCCGCGTAGCCCTTGGGGCAGTGCACGGGCGCGCAGAACGTGTTGCCGCCGGGGCTGAAGAAGCCCTGCGGACACAGCGCGCAGTCGTCGGCCGCGAGCGCGTTCCAGACCGGCTCGAAGCCGGCGTCGCACTCGAGGTCGAGACACTCGTCGAAGTCGTCGCTCGAGTACGTGCCGTTGGCGCACTGGAGACACGTGCCGTTGCCGCCGAGCGAGAAGAACGTGGCGTTGCACGAGACGCAGTCGTCCGTCACGTGGGTCGCGCCGGCGTAGGCCATCGTGCCTGGCGCACAGTCGACCGACTCGCAGAACATGCCGTCGCCGTCCGAGTACGTGCCCGCCGGGCAGAGCACGCAGCCGCTGCCGTCGTCGGTCGGCTCGTAGCCGGCGTCGCAGAGGGGGAACTGGCAGAGCGACGAGTTGCCGAGCGAGAACATGCCGCGCGCGCACGGCTGGCACGAGTCGAGCGCGTTCGTGGCGTTTGGGCTCGGCTCGAAGCCTTGCGGACACTGCGTCGGCTCGCAGAGCGCCATGCCGCCCGCCGAGAACGAGCCGATGCCGCAGACGGCGCAGTCGGTCGCGTTCGCGGCCGGCCAGTGGGGCGACGACCCGGGCGGGCACGCGATCGCGTGGCACTGGTCGTCGCGCCCGGCCGAGTAGTTGCCGAACGCGCACTGCGCGCACTGGTCCGTGGGCGACGTAGCGCCGACGGCCGCCGCGAAGCCCGGCGCGCACGCGGCCTTGGCGCAGGCGCTGGCGCCGACGTCGTGCGCGCGGTCCTTGCGCGCGTAGTGGCCGGCGGCGCAGAGCGAGCAGCTCGTGGCGTTGCCGCCGAGCGAGACCGCGCCGGCGGGGCACGCGACGCAGTCGGTCTCGTTCACGGCGCCGAGCTTGGCGATCGTGCCGAGCGGGCACGCGACGGGCTCGCACGTGGCGTTGGCGCCGCCGCGAGAGAACGTGCCGAGCGCACAGACGTTGCAGTCGTCGCCGCGCGTGGCGAGCGCGTGCGGGTAGTGGCCTGGCGCGCACGTGAGGCGCTCGCAGGCCGCGGCGCCGCCTGGAGAGAACGCGCCGACGGCGCACGGTGCGCAGTCGGTGGCGTTCACGGCCTCGTACTTGGGTTCCGTGCCGGCGGGGCACTCGAGCGGGTGGCAGTGGGGCGAGCCCTCCGGCGCGTACTTGCCGTAGACGCACTTGTGGCACTGGTCGCTGTTGCCCGTGGAGAAGTGGCCCGCGGGGCACGTCTCGCAGCCGTCCGTGGGCGCCACGGCGGCGATCTTGGCGCTGGCCGAGCCGGCCGCGCACGCGAGCGGCTTGCAGAGGTCAGGCCCGGAGGCGTCGCTGAAGAAGCCCGGCGTGCACTCGGTGCAGTCGTCGGGCGCGCGCGCGTGAAGCTCGGGCATGTGGCCCTGCGGACACACGACCGGGTACTCGCAGCTCTCCATCTTGCCGTTGGACCACGTGCCATAGACGCACTCGCTGCAGCCGGGCATCGAGTCGTTGAAGAAGAAGCTCGGCGCGCACCAGAACTGCTTGTCCACGGCTTGGACTAAAGCGCCGTCGCCGCTGCTCTCGGCGCTGGCGGCCTCGTCGTCGTCGGCGTTGCTGCTCGCGTTGCTGGCGGCGAGCAGGTCGTCGCTGAGCGAGGCGTCGACGTGGCCGGCCGAGCGCACGGCGGCCACGGCGGCCGCGTCAGCGAGCTCGAGGTCGGCGAAGCTGATGGAGGCGGTTGCCAGCGGCAGACTCAGCAGCAGCGAGAGCAGCACGCGCATGGCTCGGAGGTCGCTCGGTCGCTGGTCAACGGGCAAGTCGGCGAATGGCAAGCGAGACCGTCGGGGCCACGAGCGGTTTTCACGGCGGGGGGGGGGGG
>JAADVR010000536.1:0-24097 GCA_023335855.1 Pythium scleroteichum | reverse complement strand
TCTTTGCAGATGCTCTATCCCGCCCAGATCATGCTGTTATTGCTGGAGCAACTGCCGCATCCACTTTGTCTGATCCTAAAATTGAATCCCATAGACGTTCTGAGCCAGCGCCATCGCATAGCCATAGAATTCCCGTCATTTTCTCCTCCCAAACTGCTGGATCTCAAGGACTCACTGAGCTTCTAACCGCCGAAGATTTCAAGATCGTGTCTCAATTCATCTGCAGATGCTGTATGATGTGCTTGGGCGTGCGACCCGCCAGCTGCGCTCGTTGTCGCTCGCGGCGACGAGACACTGGACAAGTCCAGGCGTACCTTACTCGCTCGCGACGGAAAAAGGCACTGGCGAAACTCTGCTTTCTGTCGCCTGCTGCGATGTTTGCTGAAGATTGCACACTGGATCTATCCGACATCATGCAGGATATTATCTTCCAAGACATGGATGCTCTCCATGAGTCTCTTCAGGACGTGATTTTGCCGATCCTACCACACTTTCAAGCGGAATTGGAAAGTGGAGAGGCCGTTTGGTGTCGTGTTCGCACCTTTTGTGACGAGGCGTTTCGAGTCAGCTTCAGCGACCCACGTCAGCACAAAGCATGGTATATACAGTGAGCCATCGCCGCAAGCCTTGGGCATAAGCGATTGCTTAAATCCATGCACTCCGTTGAAGGTCGTATCCATTCGTGCTGATGGCTGGCTCCAAGTGGAAGCTCCCGAGCACAATGGCGTCGGTGACGAATCAAACAAAAACGTCTCTGCAGTTCGAACGGTCTGGATCACGATCATGAAACTAGCGGCGTCTTATTCTCGGTCGCTAGACGTCCTCGGAATGCGTTTCCGTGGGATCATTTGTAACGGTAAACCCGGTGGTCGCAAGAAGATTCATGATGGCCACACAACCGTTGATTTAAAATCAATCGGGCGGCTGCTTGGTTCGTGCGCTTCAGCTGTCGGCAGGCTTTGTCTCCGTCAATGGCGACACAAAAGTCGGATGCTCAACAGCATCGTGGCTCTCTGCCCTCAGATCCGAGAGTTTGATGCCCAAGGATCCAAGATAGAGGTGTATCCAAGGGATCTATCGACTGCGCAGGTCCTCAACCTGTCGGGATGCTCACTGAGTTCGGCATTCATTGAAGATCTGCTCAAGCACGACGAAGCTGTTGTGTACCATCATCGATATCTGTCCCTCCTCGACACGGCTCTCGAATCTACCGCGCTGCCGCTGTTTCGAGACGCGATCGAACGTTTCAGACAACTGGAGCTTGTCGATGCTGATGCCGTCGCTACGGTCAAGGCCTGTACAGATATCAGCGTCGCGTGTTGTAGCAGAGTATTCTCTGCGTGCAAGACCGAAATGTTCCGCAGCTCCTCAGCAAGTCCAAAGGCCTCAAACTGAGTGTGGTGGAAACGATTCTCTCCTTTGCCGGCGGTGTTTCATCTCTCTCGCGCGTTCGCATTTGCACAGCGTGTCCAG
Organism: Pythium scleroteichum; assembly: GCA_023335855.1. Lineage (NCBI taxonomy): Eukaryota > Oomycota > Peronosporomycetes > Pythiales > Pythiaceae > Pythium > Pythium scleroteichum. Next base: position 22,624 of record JAADVR010000536.1, on the reverse strand, counting down.
TGCCGCGATGGTTCAGGTCCAGGTATCCATAGTAGCTCCAACGACAAGACAAATGGAGATATCGGCGAGTATCCGGTTCTGATCTTCAAACCCAGAGCTTGTGTGCCTCTAGGTGCATGTAGTTTCCATGGGGAGAAGTCGCCGATGGCAAGACAGTCTTGCTCATTCTTTGCATACCGTCGAAGCTTTCGACGTGTCAGCAAAAGGACCATTCCCGCGCCGTGGCGATTATTTGTTTGGATCGACGTCACTCCGACCTCGACGCCTCCGTAAACAAGCGAGCTCCTCGTGACGTGGCTCGTTCCCGCGTGGCGCGATCTCCGACGGGATTTGCTGCGCTTGGCTCACATGTACCGCTTGTTCCGAAGCTCAAGCAAAACTGAACTTGGCTGAGTCTCAGTAATCGAACCCGAGCACTTGACGCTCCAGTTTCGAGCAATCCGGTTGGTCGACCCAAGAATCAGCTACACAACAGTAAACAACAGGGACGTGCCAAGCTGATTACTTTGTTCGAAACCAGAACACTCGCGAGTGTCCACCGTATTATTGCCCGTCTCACCCTGCGCAAGGAACAAAAGTCCTCGTTCTATCTTCACTGAGTTTCAAGTTCAGCCGCCATGAGCAGCCTCGATCCGACCTAACTGGTATCCTTGGCTCATCTCGCTAAGGCAGCTCGACCTTGTAAGGACGAGACTGGCTCACCTGCCCCTCACTGACGAAGCCCCATCCTTTTGCTGACGTATAGATCCGCGGCTACCCTTCTCGCCTTCCGCGCGGTGGCGTCTCCTTGCTCAATTCACTTCATTCGTCGATCTACTGGCTTGAGCTCGACTGCTGCCATCATTACATCGCCAGCCATGGTGTCCTGGTTCGCGGCGGAGGACGCCAAGATCGCGTTCAACCTCTTCTGCTTCGTGTACGGCATCGGCACGCTCGGCATGCCGGCCAACTTTTCACGCGCAGGGCCCGTGCTCGCTGTGATCGCCATGCTCTTCATGGCCTTCGCAAACGTCTACGCCTCGGTTGTCTTGTCCAAAGTGCTGCTGCTCGCCCCTAAGAGTGTCAAGACGTTTGGCGATCTCGGTGAATGGTGCATGGGCAAGACCGGTCGTTGGCTCGTGCTCTTCTTCCAGATGTGCGTGTGTCTGCTCATGCCGTGCGCATTCCTCGTGCTCGGCGGCATCCTGCTCGACCACCTCTTCCCGGGCGCCTTCCAGGATAAGACGTGGATCGTGCTCATGGCAGTGAGCTCGCTGCCGGTCATCCTCACGCCGACATTGAAGGAGAGCGCTGGCGCCGCCTTGGCCGGCTGCCTCGGGACGTTCATCGCTGACGTGATCGGCGTCGCTGTGCTGATTCACGGCATGAGCGGCCACCCGAGTGTGCCGTCGTCCAATATCTCATTCGACCAAGTCGCGCTGACGTTCGGCAACCTCTCACTCGCGTACGGCGCCGGCGTCGTGGTCCCGGCGTTGCAGCGTCAGCACAGCCGACCGGAGCAGATGCCTTGTATCATCGGCGTCACGCTCACGTTCATCTCGGTGCTGTTTCTCGTGTTGGCAGCACTGGCTACTCGGCAGTGGGCTGCCAGATCTCGGGTAACCTGCTCTTCACGATCTACGGGAGTGCGACGACGGGCCTCTCAGCGTTGGGCTTTGCACCAGACAAGGGCGCAGTCGTGCTCGCGTATCTTTGGCAAGTCCACGTCTCGATCGTGTTTGGACTCGGCCTGCACCCGGCGTTCTACGTGCTCGAGCGTGTGCTTCTGGGCATGCACAAGCGACCGGTTGACGACATCGAGGCGATCAACTACGCGGCTGCTGACACGCCAGGAGTGGAGTTCAAGACCCGCAATTCCAAGCCGTCCGTCGTCTCGCTCGCCGATACCGAGAAAACCCACGAGACGGAGGAAGAAGAGTCGGCCGAGTACAAGGGCCACGAGCTCAAGTACGTGGCACTTCGGCTCGTGATTCTAGCTCTGATCGTCATCGCGTCGATCGCACTCAAAGACCACTTCCTGGACCTCGCCGACTTCATCGGCGCCTCGGCCATCTCGGTCACGTGTATTATCCTGCCGATCGTCTTTTACTTTATAAAGCTCTGGACGACGCTCCCGATTTGGGAAAAGGCCGCTGGCTCGCTCATCGTCGTAGCGTCACTGATCCTGGGAACGTACGTGACCATCAAGACGGGCAAGAACCTCTTCAACCCTGGCACGCCCAACCCGAACGCGTTCCCGTTCTGCCACGAGGAGTTCCAGAACACGCTCTACTACAACGCCACGGCCGCTGAGCTCGGCAACTAGGCCACGAGACCAGCTTGAAGGTTTTCACGAACGTCATGTTGTACATAAAAGAGACATTGAAATGCATTTTATCGCAAGCACGAACTCCAGTTGTACGCACTTCACGAAACCTTCTGAAGGCGACTCCTTGCCATCAGGCTACACAAATAAAGACCTTCGCTTGTTGTTATCTTCGTTGGTCGTTTGCAGGCAGGTCGACGGTCTCACCTACTCAAGAACCAACCGTGTAACCTCCCGAGCAAGGAACCCAAAAACACGCGCTGCAACGTCGCTCCCAAGTAGCGCGCACGCGGGAACGCTCAGAAGCGCGCATTTCGCTGCCCGAGCCGGCTTCCTCAGCACTTGCCGATGGAATCGACTCAGCGGAGCTCGACTTGCGGCGATCTCGGACGGTTCCGTCGCGCGAACGATGCGAAGATACTCAAGAAAGTGATTCGTCTCCAGCATTGCGGCCGCGGCTAAGAGCGTTTCTTGTTTGGGCGTGGCGTCCCAACCAAGCGAGAGCTCGACAAGCGTGCTTGCAAGCCTTGAGGTTGGACGTGCGAGGTTGTTAAACAATGGGATGACGTCCGTCTTCAACAGCCAAAGTCGAAGTATTCGGATTCGACAGCGGCCTTCGCTGTAGGCTCTGAGCAGCCCATCGAGAGACGACAAGTTGGTTGGCGATACATCGAGAGTCTCGAGCTGTGGGAAGCACTGGAGGATCGTAGCGAGGCACGCGTCGTTGATCACTCGAGGCTTCTCTCCGACAAGTGCTAGTGACTTTAGCTGTGGGCACACGTGGCCGAGAAGCTTCACGAAGAGTACCGAGAACGAAGCTCGCGCAGGTATGGGGAGCAGCGCGAACGACGCCAGAGGCGGGAACGACACGGCTGAGTAGGCTTGTTTGGCGATGATTTCTTCCATCGCTCGCTGCATCGCGAGATGCTCGCCTCGCTTGAACTCGTACTGCACCACGACGTGCCTCAGTGAGGACGATCCTTTTTGCAGCAAGTCGAGAAAGTTCTCCAGGGGCAACATTTCCGCGGTCGTCACCATGCTGATCGCAACGAGGCGATTCCCGAGGTAGTCGCACGTCGTGGTGAGACCGGCCAGAGCAGACGAGTCCTTGACCGTCGCCGACAGCTCCATGGGCTTGCGAGTACACATCATCCACTGGCGCGCTCGTGGATCAGAACTCGGAACCCATCAAACGATTTGAACGGGAGGTCGAACCGATCGAAGTCGTCAAACTCGCCGTAAGTCGGCGGCATGAACGATCGATCCGCGGACAGGCCGCCACGGTTATTACTGTTGCTCACGACATGGATCTCAGTAAGCTTGTAAGGCTTGGTTTTGTCGCTCTCACTGCTGCCGTCGATGGCCACAGAGGCATTGCAACATACACGCCGAAGGATCTCTTCGATTCGGCCAGTGAATCGCTCATCGTCGATCGAGATCGAGAGCACGAGCGGAATTTGGTACCCGACGAGCCGGCCGTCCACGTCCAAGGCGCGGATTCGCTGCTTCGCTCTTTCGTACCGCGCGCAGACCTCGCCGTCGCCGTCGCCGTCGTCGCTGGATTTGCGTGGCTCGAACACGTGGACGGGGCCGATCAAGACAGGACACACCACTGCGAGTTCAATCGTGGGCCAGAGATCCTCTGAGCGGTACAAGGCGAGGTCTGTCACGTCGTCGCTGGATGGAAGCAGTCCCCACACGCGGTCGTCCACCCGCAGAGCGAGCAGTACGAGCTCCAACGCGTACGCTTTCGCGAGTTCGATGTCGCCGCTGGTGGCGTCCCGATCGATGCGAAGTCGCTGGAATGGCGCCATGGTGTACCCGCTATCCACTCCGTGCCGCCGAGCGGGAGCCAGCTGACGATGTGCGTGAGCTCGACCAAGAGATCGAGCCACGGAGCGAGGAAGTCCCAGTCATCTGCGGCGCTGCCCATGGTTGTTGTTGTGCCAGTTGGCGATTGAGCTGAGCCTAGTGAGCAACAGGCCTTGTGGGACAAGACATTCTGAGTTGGTTTAGTTAGCAGACCTTTGGATTGTCAGCATTTGGAACAGTGTTCCGAGGTCTTTTATAGTTTATAAATCTCAGTAAATGCTGATAAAGCTTCTCATCAAGAAATGACAATTGGAAAAGCCATGGATCCATAGAATCAATAACCTGCTGGTTACGATGCCGATGTCGTTGTCCACGCGACATAATCACAAACTGGAACGGGATTCTACCCGGACACCAAACTAACGCGTGCGCAAGGAAGTCGAAGATGCAACTGGCGATGTGGCTGCCAAAGCGTCGAGGCTGCTGGGACACTAAACAAGGCCCGCTCGCCTACCGACGACGATCTATTCAGAAGTTGACGGTGGAACCGGCTCAACGAATTGTGGTCTTCCTGCTCCCGCGTCAGAATGACTGTGTGGGCAGAGCCTGGATGCCCTGTGTATTTCGGTTCGGAGGTGAGCACCAGGCCTTGATTCACTTTTAGAATCCTCTGTGGTGCTTCAACAGAGCATCGTCTGGAACAAAGCCAACCGATCCAGATCGTGCAGAAAGTCTTCTATTTGGAACATAGCAAAAATCGATTTAGAGAGAATATTACGTATCAAAGCTTGATTCTCCAAGCTCTTCGCCAAAATGAAGCTGATACGTATCAAATTACAAGGAATTATTATGTACTCCTGATGCCGTGGGGGTCACTACATATCCCGTTTCTGTCCAGCACCTACCAAAGCACTCACAACACTGTAAGTTACAGTGTTTGCTCGGCCTTTGGAGATACCGGTTACAGTCTGTAACCGGTATCTCCAAAGGCCGAGCAAATCGTGTGACGAGGTTCAAATTCTCACTAAGCAGGTAATTACAGTTCCATGATTGATCGAACAAACCCTTCACTCTTTTGTACCCTGTCATTCTCTGTCGATGTGATTCACATCAGTCTCATTCACATCGGATGTGAATGAGACTGAGCGTTCCTTTTTATCGATGATAGGTCTCGAGCGCCATTCTCCCTCAGCATTCTCTGTACTCCCGCGTGTGTGGTTCGAATGGACGAGGTCTCGAGCGATTGGGATTTCCTCGCGCCGTGGCTCAAACTCGTCGCGGATGCAACCAACGATGAGAATGAACCATTTCCAGTGTACCCCGCAGAGCCAAGTGGGCTTGAAGTCCCTCGATGGCTCCTTGTCCACGCGACAGAGTACCCACTCGTCCGAACCGCGCAGGATGCCATGGCGCTCGAGCTTGTGCTGCTGGCGATGCGTGTGGACCTCCGGGTCTGGGGACTGCTTGAGTACACTCAACAATATGCAGACTTGTGCTTCTTCCGGCGTGAGGACCCGCGCACCGCCATCGAGCTGAGCATCCGCGCATACGACAACAACCACGCACGCACGCTTCTCGAAAATGCGCTTTTGTTTGAGCCAGAGATTCAAACACCAGACTACGTAGCCGCCAAGCAACGGATTCATGAGCTCGACGTCCACAACCGACTCGACGGTTTCCAGATTCCACTGATCCTTTCAGTAGAACTCGAGAAGGACCCTGTGCGAGTCAGGCAGGTCATCAGCTTACTGGAACGCCTCTGTGTGAGCCCCTATATCACTGTTGGCGGCGAGGACGCAAGCAAGCCCTACGTTATTACCGAAGTTCGCGTGGTTGATGACATAGGCTTAATTCCGTGTGCGAGGTCGGAGGACTGGCTGGTAAGTGTCGGTGAGATCGAGCGGCTTGCGCGCTTCAATCTACCCTTCAAAGCGTTCAACGGAGTATCAAGCTGCGATCTGCGACTTCTCAAGTGGATGATGGGAACCGCAGGGCTCAAACTAGAGGCGAACGCCAAGAACGAGGAGCTACGATCGGGACTCCACGCTGCGTGCAGCTTCCTCGGGAATCGGCTCGTTTCGCTCACGCTCAGGGCAAGCTGGAAAGTGCTCCCACTCGACCAGTTTCTCGACCTCATCTATCTGCAACACGCACTCAAGCACGTGAAGCTATCGTACGATTTCTCTGCGGAAGAGGAAGGCGCGTTTGAGCGAATGGTGGAGACGGTCGTGAGAAATCAGTCGTCCAGTCCTCGTTCGTTCCCTCCAGTCAAGTCATTCATGTTGGACAACCGTCTAAGTTCGCCTTCGTTCGTGCTTCTGCTCGTCGAACTGCTCCACGTGTTGTTTCCGGGTCTCGAATCCCTCACTTTGCTCGGCTATCGCGAGCGGGTTGTCATCGGTGACGAGGCTCGAGAGAATTCTTCGGTCGTTTCCTCGGCTCAAGACGCTCGATCTGTCTATGGCGCGACTCACTTCACTGGATCCGCTCCTCAGCGCCTACAAGAACGCCCGTTGTCGCATCCAGAGTCTTTGCCTGTGGCTCTATGACACGGATGCTGTCCCATTTATCAAAGCTCTCGCAGGTCAGACTTGGATGCAGGCGCTGAAGGAGCTCTCACTCGGTTGGAACATCGTTCTAAGAGACGACGTGCTTGCTGCCGCGATCACGATGCTCGACAAGAACCGCACGCTCGAGTACTTTCGGATCCTCCACCCGCCCTACTCGTGCCGTCTCGCATTGACCACAGGTCCACTGAGCCGATTCCACCAGCAACTCGTGTAGCGGTTGCCTCCAGGATGCAAACGAGCGCTTCTGAGTGTCTCTCAGTGCGCGGTACTTGACAGCGACGTCGTCGCGCGCATCTTCGAGTTTCTCGAGTTTGTGCGACTGGCCTTTGGGTAGCAAGTCGCAACGCCTAATCGTTCGACATCTGTGTAGTCTTCATAGCGGTTGATATTGTTTCCACAGTTCTCACCGCCGAAACTGGGGCTCTCTTGCCTCATCATCATCCTTCTCTTGTGTTCCACGGGCTGCTGGCCATTCAGTTACTTGGGGGCGATGGAGTGACCGCTGTATGTCAAGCAATCCCCCGAGCACAGCATGCGCTCCATGTTTTCATGCTCTCGCCTAACCGCTCGCGCGTCTCTGTGTTTTTTAGGGAGAAAAGGGAAGTGTTTCCTTTCTACGCACGCGCAAAGGGCCACCACACTCTTGGCGTCCGCCACGGAATGTCCTCTCCTGGCAGGAACACTTCATGTATGTAGTAGACTCTGTAGAAGCGATAACTTGACTCTCGGGTGGCGTACAGTTTACGTTTACAAAGCGAATCCTCAAGGTCTCCCATCAGCGTGCCCGTATCTACGGGTCGCGCAAGAAGATCTGCATGTGGTGCGAGCGCGGCACTCCACACGACATCCCGAAACGTCCAGATGCACACCAAAGCAAGCGGACCACGACGGGAGAGGGCGTCATGCTCTCCGGACTCTTCCACACCTCAATCCACCAGCGCCTGATCTGCCTCAACAAAGAATAGTAACAAAAGCTCGGGACGAATCCCTGCCATGATGGGGCTGGTGGCAAAGTCGGCACAAGTGCCCAGTCGTCAGCAACTGAGCCCGACGCCATCTGTGAGGTCGGTCATCCAATGGTGATTGTATCGTTCCACCCAACGTACGTACAATCTCGCGCATAGGGCGCGGCCGTCTGTCTGTTCGCGGCAGAGGCTTAAGACGGCGAACCGTTCACGTTGGTCACGGCTTCAGTTCAGATGCTCTTTTGTGTATTACCAGTCACACAGGAAACAGAACGAGCCAGACGATGACGGAGCACGAGGATCAACGGCAGATCGTTCGCGCCTTCGCGTGGACGGCCGCGTCCGCCGCGACGATCCGAACGATCTTCGCTGTTCCAAACGCGCGCCAAAAAAATCGGAGCATATCTCAATCATAATAGCTCCCATATTAGCAGTGTTTATCCAGATTTGACAAAGTACACTCACGTACCGTAGTGAAGGAGTGGATCCTTCGATAATGTATGTCTACCTACAAATATTTCCAAATAGATCTTGGTCTGGTCCTCAGATCAGGAGGATGACGCAATAGGCCAGCGCAACTGCGGTGCCGCCTTTTCGCGGGTCGTCAGAACACGGCGAAAGGGGGATGGAACGACACAGAGACCGCGAGCAGCTGGCGGCTCCGAGTTGCCGAAGACGAGCGCCTCTACTAGCGCCTGGTATCCAATTCCTCGTCACTCGCGATTTCACCCACTTGCTCCCACAGCGATGCCGACCTACACGAGTCCGTTCCCCAAGCTCGAGCTCTCGCTGGACGAGAAGGAGAACCTCTACAACACGATCGCGTCGCTCGTGGACGAGGCCAAGTCGCTGTACGAGGACTACCTGCGCAAGGCCGACAGCCACCTCACGTCGGCGCGCTGGGTCACGCTGCGCGAGAGCGAGAACGTCAAGGTATTCCACGACCAGCGGCGCGGCGCCGGCACGGGCAACAAGGACATGCACCTGCTGCTCGCGGCCGGCACGGTGCTGGGCTCGCTCCACGACGCCATGTACGGCATGATGTGCAACACGACCGACGACATCCGCGTCAAGGCCGCGTACGTCGGCGACCCGCTCGTGGACATGGCCGTGCTCGAGAACATCGTCGAGCCGACGCCCGAGCAGCCGTTCGAGTCGATCATGGTGCGCTGGATGGCGAGGAAGATCCCGTTCCACGCGCGCGTGCTGCTCAAGCACCAGGACTGCGTGTCGGTCGAGGCCACGGGCTTGCGCACGCTCTCGAACGGCGAGACCGTGGGCTTCCACCTAATCCAGTCGGTCAAGTTCCCGAACACGCCGGCGCTGCCCAATTACGGGCGCATCAGCATCTCGCTCTGCGGGCTCTACCGCCAGACCTCGGCCGCGCGGGTCGAAGTGTTCAAGGCCTCGTACTTTGAGATCAAAGAGTCGATGCTCGTGCACACCAAGCTCAAGGCGCTCGCCGACTCGATGGTCTCGATCTCGCACGTCACCGAGTGCGGCCAGCTCAAGAAGCTCGCGTACCTCGTGCAGAACAAAGACACGTTCGTGCTCGACCACGACAGCGAGGACACGGGCGGCGAGGGCTGCGCCGTGTGTGGCTCGCAGTCCAAGTCGGCACGTAGCGCCAAGGCCGTGTGCACGATCTGCTCGCGCCACGCGTGCGACAGCTGCCGGCTCAAGCGAGACCTCTGGATGTTCGCGCTCGACCGCGAGCTCGTCAAGCACAAGATGCGCTTCTGCGTGCCGTGCGTGGCGACGGCGCAGCGCGTGGATGCCATGGTCGTCGCGAGAGACGCCGCGGAGAGCCGGCGAGGACGCCCTCTCACCAAGATCAGCAACGTCCACCGCATGCAAACGTCCGTGGACCCCGCGTACAGCGCGCACTCCAAGTTCTCGACATCGTCAATATCCAGCTCCGAGTAGAAAAGTCCTAATAGTTTGTGTTCGAAGCACCATGCCTGGCCACCCAATGACTACTTACTGTACATACGACTAAATACTAGTAATGATAACGTGAACGATGCATACACGACCAAACGCCTTCGCTTGGGGAGCTCGTGAGGCAATCGTGGGGCTCATTATTGGAACGCGGCCTGGTTTATCAGCTCACATCTCAGCTGGAGAATGAAGGATGTTAGAAACCAGTTCAGTGAGTGATGGTGGATGAGCCCACCGCACAACTTGGTCTCACATCCCGAATCTTCTGATGCCTAAGATCCGTCGTCTTGCAGCGAGCGAGCGCGAAGTGCGTTCTCCGTGGGATTCGCTCGTGGCGCGGCTCCACGGACTCGTCACCGTTGAAACCGACGCGCCGTTCCACGACCTCGAGCTGCTCTGTCTGCGGGATGCTCGACTTGTCCTGCACCTTGATCTCATCCTCGTGACCCCGCACAACCGCCACCTCTCGCGGCTGGTCAAGCAGGCGTTAGATGCGCTCGCTGTGCTTTGCGTGCAATCAGAGCGAATGCGCGTGAGCGAGAAGCGGTACGAAGAGTTCTGGCGTCGAATGATCACATCGGATATGTCGAGAAAAACGATTGAGCCAAATGACATTTCGATCATTCAGTTTGCTCGCTTCACGAGGCTCAAAGGGCTGCGTGTCTTGCTGAGTTGGGACACGCGAGCTTTCCAAGCTTGCATCGTCCAGCAGATTCGCGAGTTTCTTGAAGGCACCGTTGTTGATTTCGAGGATCTGGCGAATACCATATTCGCTGGCGAGCGTCCCGGAAAATGGTCGTCGGTGAGACCGGTTGTCGTGGGGATTCGCGTAGCAGACTGCAACCTGACACTACGCGACGTGGTCGCGATCTGCGAGTGGGTGTTTGCAGACTCTACGAGCACCGGCCGTCGACTGTGCGACTCAAGTAGGCTGGCGATGCTCGATCTTCAAGGGAACCGACTTGGTGAAATGGAATTGTCAGCAATCGCGTCGTTGTTGGAGACAACAACAAAGCAAATCGACGGACTCGGGTTCAGAAACACGTTCCCAACGGAAGAGACCGAAGCAATTCGCCCCGCATACATTGCGCAATTCAAGCGTGTGCTCTCTGCTGCGTTAGCCACCGCAAACCTTCGGAACGGTGATCCGGGACTGGCACTATCGCTGGCACAAAATGTCATGTTTGACGGTCTGCATCTGCAAGCGTTATACGAAGTGCTGGAGCATGCGAAGTGACCGCTGAGAGAACTTTCACTGGCATACTCGATCTTAAAACTCTCCGGGCTACGAGACCATCGCGAAAAGGCATTTCCATGCCGCAAATGGTTCATGCACATTTGTATGGCCAGCCCTGCAGCAAACTTCACAGACGACTGCGTGCTTGACGTGACCATGGCAACCACTTTGCTTCCGTCAGAGTGGAACTGGAACAGCTACATCGCGGATGTGCTTCCTGGGGTTGTCGAAAATGTCCAGGATGCACTTACCAACGGCCAGCATGTCGAGTGCCACGCACGAGTCCGAACGATGTATCACGAACCAGACTTCGCGTCCTTTTCTCTCAGCGGCGATCTCAGCGCTGTGCACACTTTCCGAGTGCTTGATGTGCGAGACGACGACTGGGTGCTTATCGAGACTGTTCTTTCGCCAGACGACACGAGCGACCACGCGTTCTGGATCTCGATCTCTCTATCACTTCGTTTTCATCCGATAGCCAAAGCTTCTTTGGCATGCGGTTCCGAGCGCTTGTCTCGCACAGCGACATCGACGGAGTCGGCCCCGTGCCGACGCCAAGTCTCGATTTCATGTCTGACTTCATCGCCCACGTCGGGCTCCATCTGGGCAAGCTCGCCGTCCGCTGCTGGAGCAACTGTGGCCGGATCTTGCCGTCGATCGCCAACTCCTGCCCGAATCTACGCGAGCTGGACGTGCAAAGTTCAGATGCTGCGTACGTCTACACGTCTGCGCACTCGTTGCGTCCATCGGAGGGTTCCACCAGCTGGAGCTCCTGGACGCGTCCAGATGCGGGATATATCGTCGCCATGTCGAGGCTCTCCTGGAAGCCGTGGGCTCGACACGGCTTCGGTGCTTGGCTCTTCTTGGAAACTGCCTCGGCGTGCGGGGACTCGACACACTCCATCGACTGCTCGATCGGTCGGAGACGTTGCAGAGAATCGTGCTGAGCCCCATCACCGGCGATGGCGACGACGACGACGACGACGACCGAGCCGTGGAGCTTGCGAACCAAATCGAGCGACGCCACCACGACCGCATCCTCGACTGCCGCCCATTGGCTCCGAGCGAACGAGACGCGCTCGCGCACGGCTGCGGCCCTCTCGGACAAGACGTGCTCGACCACATCGCCGCAATGGCAGCGCACCAGGAGCGTCGCGATGTGTTCTGGGGCGTGCACGGCTCTCTGCGAAACTGGATCGACCGCTGGGAATGACCACGCAGCGTTTCCATCGATTGCTAGGCCTGTAGGACGCGTGGAGCCGTCGCGCTTGCGTGAGCGCGTAGTGCGGACACGAGCGATGGGCATTCACACCGAGCGCGTCGCTGGGGGCCGCCATGGGTCGCAGCAACCGACGAGATCATGGCGCGATTCTCCATCGTGGTCTGCTAGGCCATCGTTCTTTATTCGAGCGTGCAGTCAATTCAATGAGTTGCGGGAAGAATTGAGGAGAGTGAATTGAACGTTTACTGAGTTAAGGGATATGGCTCCATTCATGCCTCAATCCACCTTCGCTCAAAGCTTTCCTTCTTCGCGAGGACCACCGTGCAAGCCACTGCAGAGCGCGCGGTGGCTCAGTCGCTGGACGCCACTACGATGCTCCCGTTTTGGCAAGGCTGCCGTGGGTTAGTTATGTAAAAACTGATAACCATCGCAGAGTCCACTCCGTCGGCCGCCACGACCGAGACAGCATAGATTATTTTTTTCTTTTCTTCTCTTTCGAACCAAGTCGCGTCCTGCACTCGGACCTTGCCAGAGACCGAACGCCAGCTGCTGACATCCACACCCTTTGCGCACGTGCAATCCAGAGGGCGATTCAGCCATCAGTCCCCCCGAACTTGGTTCCATGGCTACCCAATGCCCACAAGTTGTGGGCATTGGGTAGCCATGTTGACTAACCACTTCTTTCCCGCGCACATGGCCAGCGTGTGAGTCCATCGTGGCGCCCACCTCTGGTTCGTGGGCCTCGTGACCATTGGTCGAAATGGCTACATTCGTGGGTGAAGGTCGCACGACTTCTCCACGGTCTCAGCTCGCAATTGGCAATGGGCGACAGCGAGCTGCTCAAGCCGCTGTCGTCGCCGGCGGGAGCGTTCTGCGCGCTCGAGGACGCGCCGCACGTGCCTCGCGGCGACGCGACGCTGCTGCGCGCACTGCTGTTCTCGAGCGGCGGCCCGATCTACGCCATCAGCAAGCAGCGCGCACTGGGCTTTGACGACCTCTTCCCGCTACGCGAGCAGGACGCCACGACCACGTGCTACGGGCTGCTCTACGAGGCGTACGCTCGCCATGGCCGCTCGATCGCCAGGGCCATGCTCTTTGTCTACGGCCGCACGTTCGCGCTCTGCGGACTCGGGTACCTCTTCGTGGCGGCCAACGCCGTCTTCGCGCCCGTGGTCGTGCACCACGTCGTGGCGGCGTTCAACACTGCGAGCGGAACCGTGGACGTGCAGAACCTCAGCGTGTGGCTCTCGGCGTTTGTGTGCCTGCGCGTTGCGAACGTCGCGGTCGTCACGCAGACCGAGAACGCCATCAACCACACGGCCATGCGAATCACCGGCGCCATGAAGAGCCTGCTCTTCCAGAAGGCGCTGCGGCGCGACGCGGTGAGGGCGCAGCTTCTGGGCGCCAAGCCCACCGAGATCTCCAACCTCGTGACGACCGACACAAACGGCGTGCTCTACGCGATCCTCGCGGTCCATAACGCCTGGATCTTGCCGCTGCAGATCGTAGTCATCACGATCCTGCTCTACCAGCAGCTGGACGTCGCGGCGTTCGCTGGTATCGGCGTCGTGGTCGCGAGTCTCAGCCTCAACTACGGCATCGCGCGCGTCATGGGCGACGCCTACAGCAAGCTCATGAAGGCCAAGGACGTGCGCATGCGCACCGTCAAGGAGGTCTTCAGCGCCATCCACATTGTCAAGTTCAACGCGTGGGAGCCACGCTTCCACTCCAAGCTCACGCATCAGCGCGCGACCGAAGTCAGCCGCCTCTCGGTCTACAGCTACGCGAGTGCGGCGAGCACGTTCGTGCTCTGGAGCTCGCCGTTCTTCGTCTCGACCGTCTCGTTCGCGGTCTACGCACTCGCGCTGGACAGGCAGCTCACGGCCGCCAAGGTGTTCACGTCGATGGCGCTCTTTAACGCGCTTCGCGATCCGTTGCGCGACTTGCCCGCGATGATCCAGTCGCTGATCCAGTCGCGCGTCTCGGTCCAGCGGCTCACGAGCTTCCTCACGGCGCCGGATCTCGACTTGGACGGCTACGACCGTGGGAACGACGCCACCAAGCCGGCCGTCCACGTCGACAACGCGACGTTCGCGTGGGGCGACAGTGTCGCGCTACGAGTTATCGAGCTCACGATCCAGCGCGGCGAGTTCGTCGTGGTCGAAGGCAGCGTTGGAGCAGGCAAATCGTCACTGCTCAGCAGCATCCTCGGAGAGATGGCCAAGATCTCTGGCAGAGTCGAACTGAACGGCTCGGTCGCGTATTACTCGCAGCAGCCGTGGATCCAGAACATGACGATCCGCGAGAACGTCCTCTTCGGCACGCCATTCCACGCCGATCGCTACGCTCGAGTGCTGGACGCGTGCTGTCTCCTGGAAGATCTCGCGCTGTTCGAGGCCGGCGATGCGATCGAGATCGGCGAGAAAGGCGTGAACCTCTCGGGCGGCCAGAAGGCGCGCGTCGCGCTCGCTCGCGCGTGCTACGCGGATGCCGATGTGTACTTGCTGGACTCGCCGCTCGCAGCCGTCGACATGCTCGTGCAGAAGCGGATCTTCGACAAGTGTCTCTGCGACCTGCTCCACGACAAGACCGTCGTGCTGGTGACCCACAACCCTGACATCCTCGCGTCTCCCGTCGTGAACGTGCGCGTCACGCTCGCGAACGGCCAAGTCACGAGCGCCCAGCGCATGGTCGACTCGGCTGACCGTCGTGCCACGATCGTCGACGTCGACACGGCCAAACACGGCATCGCGACCGAGTTCGACGCTGCGCAAGCCGCGATCGGCATGCTGATCCACGAGGAGATACGCCAGGAAGGCCAGATCGCCACGTCCGTGGTTCGTGGATATCTCAACGCCGTCGGCGGCGGCCAGCTCGTTGTGTTGCTTCTGATCGCGCAGCTCGCGTGGCAAGGCTTCCAGATAGGCAGTGACTTCTGGCTCAGCCACTGGACCAGCCACGAGATCGACGCGTCTCGCGTCTCGTACTTCACGAGCGTCTACGCCTCGCTCGCGATCGCAGGCGCTCTCATGGTGCTGATCCGTGGGATCATCGTCGCGGTCATGGGCCTCAAGGCCGCCAAGAACCTCTTCCGATCCATGACCGACGGGCTGCTCCACGCACCGATCCGGTTCTTCGACACCAACCCGATCGGACGCATTATCAATCGGTACTCGGACGACATCGCGACCATCGACGTCACCATTCCGACGGCGTGCAGCACGCTGCTCAGCGCGCTCTTCTCCACAGTCGGCGCGCTCGTCACAGCGGCCGTGACGATCAAATACGTCGGTTTCTGCGTCGTGCCCATCATCTACGTGTACGTGCGGATCGCGCAGGGCTACGTGCGCACGTTCTGCGACGTGCGACGCATGTGGAAGGTCGTGAACTCGCCGATTCTGAGCCACATCACGCAGAGCGAGGCCGGCGCGTCGCTTCTTCGCGCCTTTGGACACGACTACGTGGCGCGCGCGATCGAGGAAAACCACCGGCGCATCGACATCGACAACGCGCTGTGGGACACCGAGATCGTGATGATCCAGTGGTTCGCGCTGCGGCTCCAGCTGCTCGGGTGTGCCATCGTGCTCCTGGTCGTGGGCTCGTTCGTCGCGTTTGCCAACTGGTTCTCTCCCGGTGTCGTCGGTCTCGCGTTCACGTACGCGCTGAGCATCGACGCGTCGCTGCAAACGCTCATCAAGGCGTGGTCCAAGGCCGAGAACGCGATGGTCTGCGTCGAGCGAGTGATCGAGTACGGCTGTCTCGAGCGAGAGGGCGACGCCTCGTCCTCAGCTGTGAGCGTGGAGCCTCCATCCAGCTGGCCAGCGCACGGAGCGATCGAGTTTGACGGCGTGAGCTTTGCGTACAAGCCCGGAGACCCTGCCGTGCTGCACGACGTGACGTTCTCCATCAAGCCACGCGAGAAGATTGGCATCGTGGGACGCACGGGAGCCGGCAAGTCGAGTCTCGCGATGGCGCTGCTGAGAATGAACGAGCTGCAGTCGGGCTGCATCCGCATTGACGACTTGGACGTCGCCGGCGTGCCGCTTCCGGACTTGCGAAGCCGCATCGCGATCATCCCGCAGTCGCCAGTGCTTCTCGAAGGCTCGCTACGCCACTTCCTGGACCCGTTCGACGACTACAGCGACGACGAGATCACGCAGATGCTGGCCAAGGTCGAGATGCTGCCGACTCTCCACGCCATGGCGACCGAGTCGAATGGCAGCGTGCTGGACGTGCCTCTCCACGCCAACGGCGAGAACCTCTCGGTAGGCGAGCGCCAGCTGCTGTGCATGGCGCGCGCGCTGCTGCGGCGCTGCGCGATCGTCGTGATGGACGAGGCCACCGCCGCGATGGACCACGCGACCGAGGCCAAGCTCGCGGGGATGATCGCGCGCGAGCTAACCAGCGTCACGCAGCTCACGATCGCGCACCGACTCGCGACCGTCGTGGACAGCGACCGCATCCTCGTGCTCGACCAAGGCCGCGTGCTCGAGTTTGACTCGCCGACCGCGTTGCTCGGTGACCCGACGAGTGCGTTCAGTGCGTTGGTTCGAGTGGCATCGACGGCCTCCACCGAACGCCTCTGACTCATCGCTGCCTAGATCGCCGTGCCAGCAGAACTCTTGCTGCGATAGGACGAGAGATCGGTATCGCAACGGCAACACCAACGATGTTGAGCGCACGCAGAGTTAAACGATGTTCGTAAGGCCTTGTAGTCAAGAGAAACTACTGTGAAAATCATAATTAATCCACCAATCCGCCGAAAAATGACAAAGCCAGGTCGCCGCACACACCAACCACACGAACTCGAAGTCCCGCACTACAGTCGGTGCTGGACGTTGCGATGAGAACTTTTTGCACATGCTGCTGATGAAATCGGCTGAGCGGACCCGCACTGTGTGGGTCTGGCCCTGACGACCGCGAGCTCTTTCATCCAAGTACCGGTAGTCAAGAGAACCGCGAACTACTACTTGCACATAAAAAGGTCTCTCGGCGATTGGTTCATCGACGGTTTTTGCCTCGCTCCTCAGTCGTCTCCAGACACCTCCACAACCGACTGGGCTTTGCATGACGGCGCGACGTTCGAGCAGCACGAGGCAGCAAAGCACTGTCACGGCCGTCTCGACGGTCTCCAAATACGCCGTCGTTTTCAACGTGGTCCGTTATTTAAATCCAGACTAAGCCCCTCAAGTATGGTGGAATCATTCGGCCCTTGGTAATATGGCAATACCGAGATCGATAAACCCAGGCCAAACGTGGTGGCTTCCATCCTCGTAGTCAGTGGCACGGGTGCCTCGGATCAACAGTATGCCGATCTCAGGACCCCAGAGGCTCGCGAGTT
This sequence comes from Pythium scleroteichum, assembly GCA_023335855.1. Lineage (NCBI taxonomy): Eukaryota > Oomycota > Peronosporomycetes > Pythiales > Pythiaceae > Pythium > Pythium scleroteichum. The sequence goes on along the minus strand of JAADVR010000536.1, from coordinate 5,231 downwards.
TTGGCCACTTCGAACTATCCGTTCTCGGCGCAATTCGTCGAGCTCCTTGACCAGTTGCTCGCCAGAAAGAACGCCCTCTCGCCACGGTGCTCCGCGTGTTCTCGCGACCCGAAACTCTGGCCTGACAAGCTTCTTTTCGCTCGACGAGCTGCTCGCAGTTGAATCCTGCGCGTGTGGCTCGTGGTCCCAATTATTAAACGCCTTGGGCGGCACCGGCTCTCGGCTAGCGAACACGTTGACCCGAGCTGCCTCTGGGTTGGGCTGTCGGCGAAAAAACGACGTGCTCCACACGAATAATGGCCGTCTTGAGTGTCTTCGCATCTGCCATGTAAATAGACCCATCGCATTGTGCCATAATTCATTGAGCCGGTTCCAGCGTCAAGTTTTGAACAAATTGTTGCCGGCAAGCAAAGAGCCTTTCTCGCTCGGCATTCGCGAGATCTGTCGGCTGGGTTTACTGTGATAACGCAAGTGTTCGGTGTCTCAATTATGCGACACCCGTGAACATGGACCACCCCACCAATAATAATTGCTACGTCCCTGATTTGATGAGAGCTAAACCCCATCTTTCGATTTGCCATGAGCATCGGGGCCGTGCTGGCGTCCGCCGTCGTGTCTTTCGCGCCACCAACATCGACGTCGCGTTAGTGCTGGTCGTGTACTTCGCCGCGGCCGCCAAGAGCACAGACGGCTTCGGCCGGTGCCACGTCTGGACGGGCCAGCTGCTGGGCTTTCTAATCATCGTGGTCGTGAGCCTCGTCGGCGCCTTCGCAGGTTCGTTCTTGCCGACCAAGTACTCGGGGCTCTTGGGCTTCGTGCCGCTGTGTATCGGTCTCTGGCGCACGCGTCACTGGTGCATCAAGGACAAGACCGACGAGAAGGAAAGTAGCGAGGCGTACGTCCAGGTCGAGATAAATGCCCAGACCTCCCCAAAGGCCGGTGCCAGAGTTTCAGAATCTTCGCAGCAGCTAGCAGCAGTAGAAGATGCCCAGTCGAGCTGCACGACGCCAGAGAAGAAGTCGCGGCTGAAGCGAGCGCTCCATGTCGTGTGCAGCTCGCACACGCTCAAGATGGCGACCGTGACGATCGCCAACGGCGGTGACAACGTAGCCATCTACATCCCACTGATGGTCACGTACAACGCGGGCGAGGTGGTGGTGACGATCGCCGTGTTCTACATTATGTTGGTTCTCTGGATCTTCTTGGCCGGCGCCTTCGTTTCGTTCCGTGTGGTCGCAAACACCATTGAACGATACGGCAAGTTTATTGTGCCCGTCGCGCTCATCTTATTGGGCTTGTACATTCTATATTCCGCCGACGTGCTCAGCCTCGTGTGCTCGAGCTGCTCGAGTTGGAACGGTAAGATGAACCGTTTTCTCCCTCAAATCTGAATTGCGCGAGGGATAGCCGAGACGGTGACCAGATTTACGAGTTTTATGCTTTGCCTGGGGGCTCTTTAATGGTACGCATTCTGTCGTTCTTACATGAGATAGCCTCAGGCGATCACGACTAGGCGCCTGGGCACCGGTCCCGCAAAGGCAAACATGGTTTCGAACATGTCACTACCGAGTGCAGCGTAGACCGGACCGAGGCTCGTGAGACTCAGCAAAGCCATCTTCCACCGGCCTGGGTCTACAAGTGGCACGTCGTGGTACTTCTGCAGCTGGCCGAGTGCCCTCCAAGCCTTCTTCTTGTCGAAGACGTTTACAAGTCGCAGGCACTCCAGGTAGTGGTTTGTGTCCAGCGTAGCAGCCAATGGCAGCACCAGCAAATCTCGCGAAGGATTAACACATCGTATCGCGAGCTCGTTCATCGTGCGCGCGATCCGCGCGTGAGGATTCGCCAGGGCTTCAAGTAGAGGAATCAATTTCGGGAGTGAGCGTGGAGACAGAGCTTCCGGATGCGACAGTTGCTGTCCTCATACGCGGAGAGCAGACATCCCATTGATTTGAGATGCACAATCGACAGATCCAATGTCTCCAAGTGGGGGAGCGACTGGAGAATCGATCGAAAGCACGTGTCGGTAATTGCACGCGGAGACGAAGAACGCAAACCGAGAGATTTGAGACCAGGTAGGCACTGCGCGATCAACTGGACAGCACGACGCACGCTCTTGGAGTCGTCGAAAAGCTGCGTGATGGAAAGCGATTGAAGTCGCAAGCAGCTACGATCCACGTCCCTCATGCTTCTCGGTGACGATGCCTGACTTGAGGCGAGTCGTTCAAGCAAGCTCAGATTTTCAGACCCGGCGTCGTGCTTGAGCTCAAGATGACGAAGGTTCGGGCAACTTGCGCGCAGATCGACGAGAAATTCTGCGACTCTGCCGAGCTCCGAGTCGACTAGACACGTTGCCACCGTTAACGCTCTCAGCCTGCCACCAAGACGAGCACAGGCTGCTTTTGCTCCACTCAGAGACCCCACGGTATCAATGCGGAGCTTGAGGCGGACAGGGTGCTCACCACCCAGCCAACTGAGAAAGAGCGTTGTCTGCGGCTCGCCCTTTGAACGATGTGACAGGTAATCCCCACTCTGCGAGTCGATGAAATGCGACAACCGATCTGTCATTGCCCAACGCGTAAGCTCGAACGCTGATGGAGCAGCGAACGTCCCATGCGATAGCCAAGCGAATCTCTGTGAGTCGATACACAGCATTTGCAGTCGGTGTCGACCTTCCGACAACGGCAGTCCCGCCCGCGATTAATTCTGCAACGTACTCAATCGTGCTGACCCCGTAGTCGGCGTCTTGAAAGGCAATCGCAAGTGGGATGAGGTAGCCGGTTAATTCTCCCTTTGTATCTAGCGCAGCGATCTGGCGCTTGGCTTGTTCGTACGAGGCCTTGGAAAATTTACCACTCGTGGTGCCGTCTGCGGCTCCACGGGAATGTGGAAAAAAGTAGGCCGTTGAATCTGGGACTGACCCTGCCTGGTATCCTCCCCAGCTGCAGCACAGCTCCACGCGTGGCTCGAAGTCCTCACGTCGAAACTGGTTGAAATTAGTTCTGAGATCCGTTTTCAGCATCCCCCACGCTCGCGGTTCCACTCGAAGTGCGAGCAGCATCAGTTCCAGCGCGCGAGCTGTAGCCACAGGGGTAGTATTAATAAAATCGTTGCCATAAAGCCGAATCCATTGGCGACGCGCCATGGTGCGTCCTTGTTTGATGTGCTGCCATGCCAGCTCGTCGATCGGATTGGGAGCCGAGGGCGAGCATGCACCCCTCGACCATTTGTGCTTGACCTGAATGTCTAGCGCTAGGTTGTCTAGCCACGGGACCAAAAACTCCCACTTCTCCACGAAATGCTCATCGACCCACGGCGTCGACTCCATGTTCCCGTTGTGAATCCGGTCGAGTCAGCTTGTGGGGCGACAAGAGCGGCATCGTTCGACCTCGTCGTCTCGCAGACAGAAAGGAGGGATCTCGGATTTGGCTTAGTCGAATCGAATGACCAGGCTATTTTCCGGAAGAGAAAAATCTTGGAAAGACACCGCACGGTGTCAGGAGTATAAATAGACTATGGTAGCGTGTACAGGCAGGCGTCCATCTGAGCTGGGTTTCCCAGATTGATGCTGCCAAAGATCACGGCAGTCCACAAGAGCCAGTGACTGCTATGGCTCCGGCCGCGTTCCTGTTGGTGCTTGGTACGCCAATCCGTCATTTTTTCCGGAGACCATCGCGCGCGCACGTTCACAGTCCATTCTCTTCCTTCAGCGATTCGCCAACTCTATCGTCTTCATTGTACTCTGCGCCATCTTCTCGGATCTGAGACGGTGCTCGTGCGGAGCCTACCGTTCGATTGGCTCCGCGCCAGTCGTTTGCCGTTTCGAGAAGTTCTTCAAAAAGCGTGGAGCGAGGCGCACGACAGGACGCAGGAGACAGCTCTTCCGGTCGATCGGGCAAGGTCAGCTTGAGCGATCCGTTCTCTCTTGCTCAATAGAAGGCTCCGACCATCTGATGACGCCGCTGGGATCAGAGAAAGAGATGAAAATGATAGCTGAGTCTGATCCTAGAGCTCAACATCACCCCCTGGTCTCAATCCAAGTTCCAGGAGCTGCATGACGTCCTTCGTGTCGGCGCTGGCGCCCGACGCGCGCGAGCGACGCGTCGCGGCTGCGCGACTGCCTCGCGTTCCTGCAGCACGTGGAGACCGTCGAAATCACGGGCGAGACCCACGACGGCGACGGCCGCCGGTGCCTGGCGTTGCACGTCGCGGTCAAGACGACGAGGTGCCGCGAGGCAATGGCGACAATGACAAAGCGCAGCTCACGGTCGTGCGGCCGAGCGAGCCGTACGAGGTCCAGCGCACCAAGAAGGAGTTCAGCGAGCTGCGTTCGCGGATGCGGCAGTGGGCCGCCAAGCACTCGGGTGACACGCTGAAGAACTACACAGAGCCATGCGCGTTCCTCGAGGCCGTGGAAAGAGACACCGTCGCTGGCGTTGAGCCGGGCAGTACGAAGAAGAAGGGGTTCTTCAGGTCGATGTTTAAGAAGGCGGACAAGGAGCCCGAGGACTGGGCTGCCTGGCTCAACGCGAGCATCGCGCACACGAGCGCGATCGACGCAGATGCGTGCGAGCTCTGCGACGGCGTGCAGCACGTGCCGGCGCTGCTCGCGCGGTTCCTGCTCGACGGGTATTTGAGCGATGTGATCATGTAAAAGACGAAGATTCTAAGGCCATGGAAAGAGACAGAAATCGTAGTTTGCAATATTTCACACTAATGGGCACTAGGAAACTGAGAATCGAGGTACTACTACTACGGCGTTCAGAAGTCGAGACTGGATAGAGAGGAGGTCACTGAGGTCTGCCCACGGCTCGAGGTCCGCGTCCACGAGGCCGCAGTCTTGTCGTCGCGCGTCACGCGCACGCAGTGGACGTTACTGATCTTGGTGACGTCGCGCCCTCGCTTGAAGTCGGCCTGCGCACCAGCGATGGCGGCCGCGTCGATGCGCTGCGCCGTCGCGACGCACGGCACGCAGAATCGCATGTTGTGCTTGAGCAGCTCGCGGTCCAGTGCGAACATCCAGAGATCTCTCTTGACGCGGCAACCGTCACAGACATGTCGCGTGCAGATCCCACAGGCCGACTTGACGCCACGGTATGCCGACCGATCTCTCGAGCCGCACACAGCGCAGCTGTCTCCTCCGAGGTAGCCGTCGCTGTCGTGGTCGAGCACGAAGGTTTCCTTGTTCTGTACGAGAAACGCGAGCTTCTTTTGCTGGCCGCACTCGATGACGT
>JAADVR010000535.1:0-24109 GCA_023335855.1 Pythium scleroteichum | reverse complement strand
GCAAGCGCGAGCGCTGCGTGTTCTTCTTGGCCGTGCCAACCTCTTCAGCGACGGCCTCGTTTACGGTATCAGGGGCTACAGTCGCAAGCGCAACTACAAACGCCAGGCCATCAACACACTCAGCATTGCCAAGCACATGCACTATGGCTGTGACCACGTCGGATTTCATCGCGCGGGGTGCTGGGCTACGAGTGCGACGAAGTCACCTCGCACCAGAACTGAGCCCGCGCCGTCTCGACGTTCCTCGCGTGTGTCCATTCATCGTGTCCACCTTTCTAGCCAGCGATAGAAAGCGCAAACCCTCTGTCCCCGGTATAGTAAATACAGTATGCCTCCATTTATCCCATCATCTGCACGTTCATGGCGAGTGGGTCCTCCACGGGCAGCACGTAGCCGCAGTCCATGCGCAGGCCGAGCGCGTTGTATCCGTTGCTACTAGCCATGCCCTCGAAGCACGAGCAGCGGCCTGTGTTGTAATTGCACAGGCCGTTGCCCGAGCACTCGGCGTTCTCGACCGTGCCCGTCAGAGACCTAGTGGCGCCGCCTGTGTTGCCCACAAACGTCGGGATCAGTGCCACGCTTGCGACCTCGACACGAAGCGGCGGCAGAGCCCCGAAGGCCGCGTTGAACTCGACCGAGACGAGGTTGATCCCGGCCACCGTGCAGGCCGAGGCGCCAGAAGAGTAGCTCACGGTGACCCAGCCACCTGTGGACGGCAACGCCTGCAGAGCCTGCTGCAGCCCAGCGGCCGAGGTGTCCGAGGGGATCCAGTCGGTGCGCTCGCCGCGGAAGCTCAGGCGGAAGGTCGAGGCCTGCGTGTGGGTGCACTGCAGCGTCTGGACCTCGTGGACCTGGCCGGTCGTGCGCGGGTTGTCGCCGCGAGGGCAGCTCCGCTGCGCGCAGTCGTGGCCCTGGAAGCCGTCGTCGCAGAGGCAGCCGTAGATCTTGTTGAAGTCCCACGTGCGCGGGTTGGGCGTGCGGCCGTAGGAGACGGCGACGGGATCGCCGTTGACACGCGCAACGGCGGCGAGCTGCGCCAGCGAGAGGCAGCGGCCGTTACCATTGCACGGCTGGTCGTTGCCCGGGCACTTCATTCGCTCGCAGGCGGCGCCTTCGAAGGGCGTCGGGCAGACGCACTCGCCCTTGGTCGTCTCGCACGTGCCGACGCCTGAGCACACGGCCATCTGGTGCGCGCGGTTGTCGGCGATCGGGAGGTCGAACCAGGCCATGCCGCTCGGGCACGTGCGCACGGAGCAGTCGCCCGAGACCCAGCCGTCCATGCAGAAGCAGCGGAACTGCGGCGAGCCCGTGCAGTAGCCATGGCCGCTGCACGGCACGTCGCCAGGGCACGCTGTGATCGTCGTCTCGGCCGTGCCGCAGTCCCCGCGGTCGCCGAAGCGGCCGTTGCCGTTGCTGGTCGTGTAGCCCAGGAAGCACGTGCAGACGCCCGAGGTCTGGTCGCAGCGACCGCGGTTCGAGCACTGCTCGTTCTCCTTGGAGCCGTCCTCGGCCTTGGAGATAATGAGCCGCGGCACTTGGTTCAGACCGGCGTGCGTGAGCTTGGAGGCATCGCCCACGAGCAGCGGCAGGCTGCCGAAGTCCTGCGTGAACTCGACAGTGATGAAGTTGCCGTCGGCCGTGCAGGCCGTCGTGCTCGTGCCCGAGTAGACGACGGTCACGAGGCGCAGCGACGGGAGCGTATTGAGCTTCTGGCTGAAGACGTCGGCCTTGTCGGTCGCGCCGATCGGGACGGTTGTCTGGCCGCGAAAGGCCAGCGTGAAGGTCCCACCCTGGAGTCGCGCAAGAGTCAGCGAGGGCTCGCAGCAAGCGAAGACAGCCGGCAGTGTCCTACCGTGGCTGTGCAGGCGACCGTCTGCTTCTCGTTCTTCTGGAACCCGAAGAGCGTATCTGTGGACGCACCCGTGAGCGGGTCGTCGCCCGAGGCGCATGTGCCTACCAAAGAGGTCGTTAGTCTGCTCCCAATGGAAGCCGAGCGAGCAGAACGCCTACGCTTGGAGCAGTCGCCGCCTTCGAAGCCGTCGTCGCACACGCAGCCGTAGATCATGTCGCTGTCCCAGACACCGTCGTACCGGAACGGCGAGCCGATGCCGCGGTCCTTGCGCGCGGCGTTGATGCGCATCGAGCGGCACTCGCCATGGCGCGAGCAGTCGTTCGGACAGGCCACTGGCACGCCACCGCTGAGCATCTCGGAGAATACCAGATCCCATCGACATGCTACGTACGTCGGTTGCACGCCTGGCCCGTGAAGCCCGCGTCACAGCTGCACTTGCCGACGCTCTGGTCGCACACGCCGCGGCCGGAGCACACGGCCGGCAGGTGGGCGCGGTCGTTGGCGACGGGCATGTCACTCCACGCCGGCCCCGTCGGACACGTGCGGCGCGAGCAGTCGGCGCCCGTGAAGCCCTGGAAGCACGCGCAGGAGCAGCCGTTGCCAGGGTTCACGCACGTGCCATGGCCGTTGCAGCCGCTCGGGCAGCATGCGCGCGCGACGGAGGCGAGCGAGGCGAGCGCCAGGAGAGCGGCGAGCAGTCGGCGCGTCATGAGGTTCTGGCGAGCAGGTGAGGCAGCCAGGCGGGACGAAACGCTCGCTCTAACAATAACGCGAGGAGATCGGAAGACGATGTTCACGTTGAAGTGGGCCTCCAGTGCTCACATGTCACATATGCGTGTCCACCACATCAAACGTGGATGGTTGGAGTGGTGCACACTAAGTTGGAGACGTTCGATGGCCAAGCAACTTCGAACCATTCCGTCCACCATCGCAATGCGGCTCACCACGCCCGCGCGCGCGCTCGCGCGTCGCCTCTCGTCGTCGTCAAGGCTCACAGCGCGCGCCACGGGCGCACAAACCTGTCTCGTCTCTCGCTCACACCCGAGTGCGGCGCTTGGAGTTTCGGGATCGCCAGCCCTGCGTCGCTACGACGTCTGGACGCCAGTGGCCTCGCGCGGCTTCAGCACCGACGCGGAGCTCGCTGCCGGACGCGACGCGTTCGACAAGGCGCGCGAGTTCATCGAGAGCGATGACCTAGCCCAGGGCATGAAGTACCTCAACATTGCGGCTCACCACGACATCCCCGACGCCCAGTACTTGCTCGCGTCGCTGCTTGAAGTTGACGAGGATGACGACGACGACGACAACGAGCTGCTGCTGGACGCTGAGACCAAGCGCCTGCGTGCAGCTGACCCAGACGAGCCGGAGGATCTCAAGACCATCCGCAAGCGAGCTCGCAAGCACTACAAGGAGTACCTTCTGGCCAAGCGCGCGGAGGGCGACAACGCAGCAGGCGCCGGCTCGCGACTGGCGTCGCGACTCGTACAGCGCGCGACGAAGGAGGAGTTGGACCGCGCGTTCGGCGTAACGCTCAAGCAGATGCTTGACCCTAAGTCCAAGCTGCGCCCACTTAGCTCGGTCAAGCAAGAGGAGAGGGAGCATGCTCAGTTGAGCGGCGACTCAACGCAGGCAGTCGAGTGGTTGCGACGTGCCGCCGCCCATGGCCACAAAGATGCCCACGTCTATTTGGGCAATATCTGTCTCGAACAGGATCCTCCACTCGTGCAGCACGCGCTCGAATGGTACTTCCGCGTGTCGCCGCCCAAGCTCGAGAAGGATCCGCACCCGGACGCGCTGTTCAACATTGGTATGATCCTGTTTGAAGGCGTCGAGAACGCCGAGCCGCCATTCCCGCCGAACCGAGCTGCCTCGATCCCGTTCTTCGTGCGTGCCGCAGAGGAAGGTGACGGGTCGGCGCAGTTATTCATGGGCCAGCTCCTGCACTCGGGCGACGAAGAACTGGAGATTGAGCCGAATGCGACGTCTGCCATCATGCTGATCGAGAAGGCCGCGGAGAACGATCACACGGGCGCTCAGTTCTACTTGGCGCAGCTGTACCGCTCGGGCGACGAAGACTCGGACATCAAACCCGACCACGACAAGTTCCTCCACTATCTGAACCTGGCGCTCCATGGCGGCGACGAAGACGCTCTGTTCTGCATGGCTGACATCTACTTCCACGGGAGCGACGGCTTCGACAAAGACTTGGAGCAAGCCAGGCTGTTCTACGAAGAGGCCGGCGACGCTGGCAGCGCGGACGCGTACTGCTGTCTGGGCACCCTCTACTACAACGGCCTGGGCGTGAAGCAGGATTTCGAGAAGGCGTTTGTCTATTACCAGGCAGCGGCGGACCGCCACTCGATGGAGGCTTGGAAGAACCTGGCAGATATGTACTATCTGGGGCGCGGCGTGCCCAAGAACGAGGCCACGGCCGAGTCCATCCTCAAGATGCTGCAGAAGATGGAGGCCGAGGAAAGCGACGACGAGTAAATAGACGAGCGAATGGATACCTTTTCATGGCTACCAAGTAGTCAAATTGAAACAGTGACACCTACATACTGACATTACGTGGCGTCGTCGCCAGCCCAAAGGGTGCGAGAATGGGGAACGAAAGCTCGACGGTCGACGCCGCGCAGGACGCGAGCGAGCGCCGCTACGGCGCCGACCGACTCGCAGACGACGGAGACGAAGTGGACGAAGCAGCCGCCGAGTTCCGCGGCTTCCGCGTGCTCGGCATCCAGGAACAGTCGCCGGCCTCGCGCGTCGGCTTTGTGAGCTTCTTCGACTTCATCCTCTCGGCGAACGGCATTCGACTGGTACGAAGAGAGCTGTCTCGTATAACTAGCGCAAGGGGCGAGGGACTCACCGCACGGCGCGCTAATGTGCTTAGGACACGCGTGACTCGACGTTCATGGAGCTGATCGCGCAGAGCGAGGACCAGCCCATGCAGCTCCAGGTCTACAACACCAAGTCTCAGAGCACGCGCGGTTGGTATCTCTAGAGCAAGCAATGCCGCGCTAACTCGCGTGAGGCTGACGCTTGGTAATTGGCAGAACTCACGCTGACGCCGAGCCGAAAGTGGCCGGGAAAAGGTCTCCTCGGCGTCACCATCCGCTTCGACTCGCACGAACACGCCGACGACCAGCTCCTCCACGTGCTGGACGTCGTGAGGGGCTCGCCCGCGGACGACGCTGGTTTGAAGCCGGATACGGATTATCTATTGGGCACTCCTGAGCGTGTCTTCCGCGACCCAGACGATCTCCATGACGAGATCCTGGATGCAATGGACGAGTCCTTCCAGTGCTATGTTTACAAGTGAGTCGCCATCTCTCTGGTCAACGCATGCGTGTGAAGCTGACTTGCGGGATACGGTATTGCATTAGCTCGGACGATGATCAAGTGAGAATTGTACGCATTTCCCCAAGCGACAAATGGGGAGACGGCGGTGTGCTAGGCGCGGAGGTGGGCCACGGTGTGCTCCACCGCCTGCCTACGGCCTGCCGTACCTCCATCGGCACGTCGATCGGCTTTGTCAGTCTCTCTGCAGAAGCCAAAGCCGCAACTGATCCTTATTGTGAGTCGGCTGTTGATTGATTCTCTGATCCTGTGACTGACTGCGGAAACGCAGTGCGACAGATCCGAGTTGACGAAGAAGCTGAGGACAACAAAAACAATGAGGAGCCTCAAGAGGGCGATGAAACAAGCGAGATCGTTGAGCCCGATGCTGGCTCGGCAGAGGCTCCATCCGACCCGACACCGGAAACATCAGCTGCAGACGCCAACCAGTCAGACGAGACGAAAGAAGCAGCAGAGCTGTCACCGAGCGCTGCGGAACCCGTGGTTCCTGTTGCTTCAGGGTCGCCTGTCCCTGTGCCAGTGGCGCCGCCGTCGAAACCTCGTTATGCGGCACGGATAGACCCGCGATTCCCTATGTCGACTGTCGCGGTCCTCGCAGACCCTGCCCACGTCAAGTAAACGCCACGAAATCCAAGTTGTATCATCCATTTCAAAGTGGCGTGTTTGATTAGATCCTTCTTAGTCCTGCCGCTGCTTGGCGCTTCCTGGGAACCACGGCATGAGTCGCGACGTCGTCCTCTGGTAATTTTTGTATTCTGGGTACTTGCCGACGGTGATCCACTCAATGAAGGCAGTCGAGCCTTGGAAGAGCAACACCAGCAGAACGGCTCCAACGACCGACGGGTTCCAAGCGACGCCCGACGACGACACGCTGAAGAGATAGAACACGCACCACTGGCTCTGCTCGGCCCAGAAGTTGGGGTGGCGACTGTAGCGGAACAGCCCGCTGCGGTTGAAGCCGACCTTGTAGTCGCCGGTGAGCGGCTGCTTCTTGGCGATCAGAGCGTACTTAGTCTGGTAGAACACCCACTGCTGCTGGTCCGCGACGGTCTCAAGCAGGAGAAGCGCGAGGAAGAGCGCGGCCGCGACGAAGTCGAGCGTCTGCAGCGGCACGGCGCGGAAGACGTAGGCGGTGTAGGCTGGGAGAACCATCAAGTAGATGAGCACGTTCTGGTAGCCGGCGATGAAGGCGATGTTGAAGAGCTGGTACGCGATTGGATGCAGGAAGCTGCGCACGACCGCCCAGCGATAGTCCTCCTCCTTGAGGCTGTAGCCGCCCTTGCGCGCGAAGTTGAACGTGAGGCGCAGGCCCCACGCAGTCGAGAGCACGGCCATAAGCACGAGGCGGTCGTTCCACTGACCGCCATCCTCCAGGAACGCTCGGTAGGCGAAGTGCCAGACGTAGACGAACGGGACGATAGACCAGATGCGGTCGACGTGCGAGTAATTGCCAGTCACGACGCTGGCCAGCCAGCAGAGAAAGACCACGCCCAGCAGCATCTGCACGCTCACACCGAGCGCCGACGCGCCCGTGTAGGAGAGCGGGAACACACCCACCGCCTCGCGGCACGCGGCCTCGACGTGCGCGAACGCGGCATGCCAGTCGGCGACGGCCGCCATGGTCAGAGGCTGGAAGAAGGTCGGCAACTGAGCTGCTGAGCAGAGCGAGCGTGGCGTCAGCTCAGCGACTGCGCCCGCCCATTGCGTCTGCGTACAGGGCGACGTAATCCGCCGTTCACGCGAGCGTCACGCTATCACCCATGTTCCCCATCGGCGCCCATTTCTTCCTTTTTGTTTTTCTGAATTTTGAGAATCAAAAGCGTAACCTCAAAAAGGTAACCGCACGAATGGCCCAGACACAGCCACGAGCACCATGAGCGACAGCAGCGACGCCCGGCCGTCGGCCGACGCAAAGACGTGGCGCGTGCACGTCAGCAAGGTGCCGCCCTCGCTCTGCCTCCACGAGCCGGGCGTCCGCGAGATCTTCGAGCCCTTCGGAGCCATCGCCAGCATCTCGGTGCGTCTCAAAGTCCACAGCCACTTGCGTGACTCCAGCGGCTAACGGCGCGCCTGCAGATCCACCACGACGCGCTGAGCATGGGCGCCGACGGCTTCATGTTCCTCGAGTTCGAGCGTGAGAGCGCGGCGCTTGCAGCCGTCGCCGCTGTCGCCCAGGCCGCAGCCAGTGACGACGCCAAGTTTGAAGGCATGGTCGCGCGGATGGCCATCCAGCGAGGCGCGTCGTCGTTCCAGGCCGACCCGTCGATCGTCGACCTGCTGCGGGGCCGTCGCCAGGCGCTCAGCGCGAACCCGTTCTCCCAGCACCCGTTCTTGTCGCAGCACGACGAGCAGGACGAGGACGAGCTCATGCTGCAGAGTCTTTCGCAACGCGCGTCGAGACGCAGCAGCCAAGGCACGGGCAAGCAGAAGCGCAAGAAGCGCAGGACAATCGACTAAACGCGGGGGTTACAGCTCGTGTCTATGTGGTTACACTACGGGTCGGGCTCATCGGTCTGGCACACCTCGCAGAACTTGTCGGGCACTTCGTCCACGGCGCCCTTGTCTCCGTGGATGTTGCGCCCGAAGGAGAGAGGACAGATCTTGGTGAGAAGTCTGGAGTAAGTCGCTTCGTCGATCTTCTCGTACGGCATCTGCTGATACGCTCCAAGCGGAAGACGTGGCAGCAAGCTGATCCCTTTGAGGTGGTACTGGAAGTAGCTGAGTGCAGACGCGAGCTGCGTGCCTTCCGTCTCGGGATCGAACGTAACCGTGCAACTCACTTGGTTGTCGGCCCAGTAGCGCTGGAGAAATGCTGCGAGCGCCATTTGCTCCCAAGCAGAGACCTCCGACAGCGTACGAATACCCTCCCCAACGTCGACCGGGATAGACACGACCAGAGTCGTCTCAGGTGACTCGACCGCTGGCTCAATATTAAAGCCTGCTGCTTTCAAGGCTGGAACGAGCTCTGAGTGCATATCAAGACGCATCCGACGGATGTAGTAGCGACTCTCAGGGTAGTGCATGCCAGGTGTTGCTCCTGCCAGCAACGAAACTGTACCACTCGGCTTGATCGACGTCGTCTTTATTGACCGCGGGATCGCAAACTGGTCGGAAAACTCCTCGTCGTACTTTTGGATCGCGACATAACCGGCTTCGCACCACAGGCGCAGAGTCTCCAGGTCGTGTCTCGAAATGAATTGTGCAATTCCCGACATGCTACACCCGATGCGGCGATTTCGCAGCATGACTTGGTTTGTGCGTGGCCAGTGCGTGTGGCCGAGCGTGACGGTTTTTGCATACAGGAACGCTAAGCGAAGCGTCTCAATGTAATCTTGAATTGAGTCGTGGTTGGTTGGGAACGTCTCTACGAGACAACACATTTCGTAGGACTCGAGTGTCTGCTCTAAGCATGGATTTCCTCCGGATGCGCGGTGGTCCCGATCATCTCTTATGCCGTTCATCCGACCGAAGCCACGCATATTTTCTAGCCAAGCGAACCCTGGCTCCCCGTTCTTGACAATACGCTCGGTGATAGGGCCGTAGTCCATGCCAATGTCAGCAAAGAGACTGTTGTTCGATGTCCATCCGAACGCCGCACGATCCGGGTTCTTTTCATAATCTTTCAATTCGACGTATTCTTCGTCGCGGTGGTCGCCAAACGCGATCTCCGCCGTACGACGAACATTTCCAGACACAACGCACACGCCGATGTGGTTCATCAGATCGACGATTCCTCTAGCATTCAATGGTTGACCGACTTGATCTGAGAGGATTGAGTTGACGACGTTGTGTAAAACCACTAAAGATCCTGGGCCCGAGCTTATACCTCCAAACCCACGTATTGGTGAGCCTGCCGGTCGCACGAGTGAGTAATCAAACTCAGGGCGTGGTGTATGCAGAAAGTGTGCGTTTAGGAGCAACTCGAGCGACTGCACCCACCCTTCACGCGAGTCGGGAATCTGATACGTATACGTAGGGAGCGAAGTGTCACACCCCCGTACCAGCAGCTTTCCAGTGCCTTTCGTGTCGAAGCCGACGCCGACACCCAGCATGGCCGCGTCCATGAGGAAACAAAACGGGTCGGCAGGCGATGAAAGCTGGCTCAGATCGCCCGTTGACACGAACGCACAATTGTTGAGCGCCGCGTACAGCTTCCGTTCTTCTGTGATTGCCGAGCCCATTGCCCAGAGTCCTCGACCAGGAGGCAAGAACTTCATCTCGAAGACCCGCTTGTACATCTCTTGCGCGACGCGCTGCACGGCAGCCTCATCCCACGGTAGTCCATTCTGGTGGAGCCACTGCCTCTGCATGTTGAACGTGCCGTTGACGACGCGCTCGACCGTGTCCTGCCACGTCTCCTTCGTGCCGTCGGCCTTGACACGGGAGTAAGTTCTCATGTACACGAGCTCTCCGAGGCCATTGAACCCGAACGGAGCGTGTGTGTCGCGGAACGAAGCGGCGAATCTGGCAGCAACACAGCAGCATTAGCTGGGGTGGCTGACTTGTGCAAAGCGTCTCTGGTCACTTACGTTGGGTCCAGCTGGAACGGCGTCGACTTGGCGCCAGTGTGGATCGCGCACTGTGCCATGGTGTGAATGCTGCTCGGACGTCTGCAAATTGGGTTATGAAGGGTGAACACGCTGCTATCGGCTGCGCGGCGGTGCGCGTGGCGTTGTGGTCGTGGCAGCAGCGGGAAGCCATGTTGAAGTGGAAGTGCAGCTGCCGCGAGCCGCGGCGGCGGGGGTTCGAGCGCGTTTCGAGCGCTTCCAACGCGAATCAGCAGCGCGATATCCCTTCTCAGCGACGACGACGCGCGCGCGTGGGGGGGCGGCGCACAGCGCGCGAAAACCAGCGGAACCATGGCGACGTCGGGGCCGGCTTTCGGCGTCGTTCCATTTATGCCGCGATCTGCAAAGAACGGAGAGACCAACATTCAGTTTGTGCCGCACAAAGTTCACCTGAGGCTGATTGGATGAAAATGACGTTAACTTAGTTGAGAAAGTTGCCTTATTGGGTATCAAGCCTCGATCAGGTCACGCCATCATGACGCGGGAGGATGGTGTGGACTTGGCCGTCGCGAGCGGTCGCGTCCACGGGTCCCCGTGGCCGCTGGAGGCCGTTGGCGGCGCGAACGAATATATAGATACGGAGGAGGAGGACGCCGACGAGAGCGACGGCGACTTCGAGCTGGAGGCGATGGACGAGGACGACGAAGACGACGACGACGACCTGGCCCACATCACGGTGCAGGGCGACGAGCAGAGTCTGCGCGACGAGCTGATGGCGCTGGCGACGGCCGGCGGCGACGACGACACGATCGCCCACCGCACGCGCACCAAGTTCTCGCTCGTGGACGTAGAGATCGACTCGCTCGAGTCGCTATTGCCGCCAGACCCGGTCGACGGCTCGCTGGGCAGCGGAGAAACCGAGTACCAGCGCTTCCTGGCATCGCTGTTGCCGACCGGCGCTGAGGAAGACAACTTGTCCTTCCTGGACGAGGAGGACGAGGAATACCGACCGGACGAAGAAGAGGACGACGACGAAGAAGACGAAGACGAGCGGCGAAGAAAGGAGAGCGGGGAGCAGAGCGTGGTCGACGACGATGAAGAGGACGAGCTGGAGCAGCAGAGCGTGCGCGTCACCAAGCGCGAGCTGACGGAGCTGTTGTGGGACTCGACGCAGATCAAAGTGCCTCCGACGTTCGCGAAGCTCACGCATAGCGGAAATGCAACTGAGAAGCCAACGTTTGATGGCCGTGAGAAGGAGCAAATAAGTGTTGTGAAGCTTGAGCGCACGACGAGTAGTGGTAAAATTGACCGAGGAGATGCGGCGTCATTGTCAAACCTCACCGGTTCGATCTCTCAAGAGCAGTGCATCCTGCTGGCATCTCAGATGCACAAGCATTTCCAGCTCTTACTGCAAACGTACCACATGGTCACAAACAATGAGAGCAAACCACGTGAGAAGCACGACAAGAAAGCCGACAAACCTTCCCCGAAGCTGCCTGTGGACAAAGATCAGCTAAAGGAAGTGGAAGAGATGCTCCGCGAGCTACAGGTCCGAGGGAAACGCGCGCTCGAACACAAGGCGCAGTTGCTGTCCAAGCTGACAATGGGTAGG
This sequence comes from Pythium scleroteichum, assembly GCA_023335855.1. NCBI lineage: Eukaryota > Oomycota > Peronosporomycetes > Pythiales > Pythiaceae > Pythium > Pythium scleroteichum. The sequence goes on along the minus strand of JAADVR010000535.1, from coordinate 12,780 downwards.
AATAGCAACAGCCGAAGCATCGGCGATGATTTGGGAGAGCGGCGAGTGACCCGCTCGATCAGCGCCGCCCATGCGGCAGTCGCTCACCCGTCAATGTTTGATATTGTCGGTTCCCAGTCGATGGAGGAACTGACTGAAACCTTCGCTCGAGGATGCTCTGTCTCGGATCGCAACCAACTACTCCATAAAAGTATGGTCGAAGTTGACCAGCATATCCTTTTGAATCGGAAGAAGAGACGTGGGAATGGGAACCGGTCGACGACATTTCTGTGGCCTGAAGATCGGCTACTACTCCACGGCGTCAAGCGCTACGGGATCGAGGCGGAGGCGTGGGGGGAAATCAAGGACACATTATTGCCGACTAAAGAAGTTGCAGTGCTTTCGAAGAGGTATCGGTATCTCGCCAGTAAGAAGAAGCGTGCCGGTGCGAAGGAGTTTAAAGAATATCACACCGAGAATTCCACACGAAAAAAAGGGCCGTGGATGATTGAAGAGGACGTGCGTATCGCACGCGGTGTCGTCGAATATTTCGGTGACAATCGCCGCTTCGCGCGTATTTCGAGCAAGTATCTCCCGCATCGACATCGCTTGGAGATCCGCAAGAGGTGGGAGAGACTAAAAGAGCTGTATCGAGTTGAAGATGGCACTGTGATCGAGAAGGTGCCCCTGGACTCGACTGTGCCCGCCCGAGCTGCAGCGCGCGAGTTTGCAACGGCTGTAAAGCTCTACTTCGAAGCCAAGCTACGCAAACAACTCACTAATGCAGGAACAACTTTGTTATCAGCACAGCCGTTGCCAGTGCCACCCGCATCGTCAAAATCAAAGGTCAAGTCCGCACCAAAAGTTGCCCCCCAGGACCAACAGCAACCACAAGGCGAATATGCTCTTGATGCGAACGGATGCGGCACAAAGAATCTCCATCCAGCGTTATTCTTCTCATCGTGGGCAGTCATTCACCCGGCGACACTGTTAGAGCGAACGTGCGAGCACAACTGGCCAGCATTTATCAAGGAGAAGCGCAGGGACATCACGAGTGAGAGCACGCTAGATCTGGTGACGCGCGCAGCAGCATCCCATGTCGAGGAGGAGACAGCATCGCACCGGATGGACTTCGGGCTTCGCAACCATCATTTGCCACCAATTGGAGAAGATGATGATATTGAGCATGGTAGCCTTATTGGCGATGAGGTAGACTTGTCGCTAGATAGAGTTGATTCCAACGAGGAAGATGAAGATAGTGACTTCGAACGGGAGGAACTCCTGTCGTCGGAGGCTGAAGAGAGTGAATCTGAGTACGAGCGCATGGAGTTCTCGGACGATGACGAGGAGAATGACGATGAAGACGAAGACGGAGAAAGTTACGACGAAGCTGACGCAAGCCATAATGAGAGAGAACCCCTTTCAAAACAGCTTCAACATCCGTTACGTCTTGAAAATCTCCGAAGACCCGGCGACAAACGGGCAGAGCGTGCACTGGAAGCCCTAGAGAGACGTCTCACTGGAAGTAAGCCATTCGACGCCGAGTCTTCTACCGGATTCACCCCGTTGCGTTTTGAGACAACAACGTTTGAGCCGCTGCCTGCTGATACCCCGTTTGGGGATGAAGATGAACTGGACTTGTTGTCGTATGAGCAACTGAGCGAGTCGGCTTCATCAGAGGAAGATGGCGAGTTTGAGCAGGATGAACTATATAGTAGCTCCGACGAGGAACCAGAGCAGGAAAGTGCCCAAGATCAGGGCGGAGACGAACGACTTAAGCGCAGTCATGGTTCCAGTGACGGCATTGAGCCGGCCAAGCGTCCAAGGCTCAACAAGCAGGCTCCTAGTTGTGCCGAATGCAGTGGCGTGACCTGCATCTGTGCGAGCAAGCGTATGCAGAGCCTCATGGACCGCATCCACCAACGAGGCGCAAATAGTATGAGTGAGGATTCTTGAAGTGAGAGGCATCTTGGCGCCGTGTAACATATAAACGGATAGAGGCAAGTCGCAGGGATGCAAGAGTCGACCTGCTTCAATTTATGTTGAGTTCTAATGGGAAAATGGGTCCTAGAAGTCGCGATACAGCATGAGCATATTGTCCAAATGGATGATGGCTCTGTCGAGACGGTCGAGCGCACGACTGAGCTTGTCGAATTTGGCGAGGTCATTTGCCTCAACAAGCTGGTCCGAGCGTGCAATGAGATCTTTGTTTTCGTCGGCCTCGACCTTTCTTCGGCGTCGGATATTCGTGAGTGAATCATGGATACGGTGGGCAATTCGTTTCTCCATCTGAGGCACGTCGACAGACCAACAATAGAGTGTAAATGCCGGGTTGTGGTCAGCACGCTTCGGGATCTCCTGCAGCTTGACAAGACCTTCACGGTACAGCTCGTACAGGCGCCGACGAGCGTCGTTCGAAGGAAGCAGGGCCAATTCCCCGATCGTCTTCTGCTCCAGTTGACGCTTTTCCATCAGCAATCGCACAATGCGCGCGCTCTGAACGCCGTATTTCTCCTGGATATAAGAGTGTGTGGTGCTCTGGCGCAAGAACTCGACGATCTTCTTCATGTGGACGACGTACTGGCCGCCGTCACCTGCGCGCGTTTGGGTCGGATCGAACTGCTCAGCCATCGTCTTCATGACCATGCCAGATTTGTCACGGCACATGACGGTGATGTAGTTGAGCAATAGACGCCACGTGTCCTTCGAGTCTTTGGGGAGAGCCGCTTTGACGTCGTCCATAGCAAAGAGCTCCCGCGCAGTCACTGGATGAGACGTCGGTTCGTCTTTTTCGCGCTCGTGCGGGGACGAATGAGACAGCATGGCTTTGACAATCACGCCGGCCACGTTGTTGATATTCTCAGTCGCGAAAGTGATGCATGCTCGGTGGCGAAGATCCCGCATGAGCTGATCGACTCCGTACCGCCATACGAGCGAGTGTTCAGCCATCGTCGTGCCTGCTGAATCACCATCTTCACCATCAACTTGACCGTTCGCAGCTCCTCCGGCGATCCCACGGGTTGGGAGCTTGGCGCGTTTGTTGCTCTTGCGCTTCTTGCTCTGCTGCTCCAACTCAGTCTCGAACTCTGCCTCACCTTCTTCACGGCGACCGTTCACCTCAGCCTCCAACATCATTTGAAGCTCAATAGGAACAGTGTTACCGCCAGTGGCGGGCGGCTTCTTTCGCTTTCCTCGCACTGTGATCCCATCGTCGTCTGCTTTGTCGGTGGCCGGTCCTGCGGCCACACCGTTCTTGCCGTTGGCTGCCCCATTGCGCCCAGCAGTTGCCTTCCCGCGAGCCTTCGGCTCCGCGGTGGAGATGCTATCAGCCTCCTGTCCTCGCATGATACTCGCTGGAAAGTCTGGGTTCTCCTCCGGCTCAGGTAGCTTCATATCGAGTGGATGCACTCGCGAAATGTACCGCTTCTTGGCCATTTCAACGAATGTTTCGCGGATCCGGTCGCGATTCTCTTCGAGCTCGTCCTCCGTGATTTCATTCTCCGCTCGCTCAGGGTCTAGCTGTCGTACGTGCTCTGCAAGACTGTAGGCCATGGCGTCGATCGACTGGTCTATGCGCACGCGGCCGTGGACAAGAATCTCCTCCATGATGACCTCGCCTTCGGCGCCGAACGACTCTTTCGCGAGCTCGGTGAACTTTGGGAAACGTAGTCGATAGAGCACTTCCGACACGTTCACCTACGCCAAACTCACTCTATCAGCAAATGATCTCCAGAGGTCAGTCAAAGATGTCGTACATAATAGGACGCGACAGCGCCACGCGAGGTCGCCACCGGCACGATCCGAAGCAGGTTGTGCTGCAGCAGCTTGAGCAGGTTGGCCTTGATCTCGTGGACGTTCGGCTGGATGCCCGTGGCCGTGGCCTGCACGCGCTGGACGATCTCGAGCAGCCGCAGGCCGTCGCCGCGCAGCAGCGCGAGCGCGATGGTCTCGGCCGTCGCGCCGAAGTCGTCGCGGACGACGCTCAGCACGAGCTCGCGCTCCGACTTGTCGGCGAACGCACGCTTGGCAGACGCAGCGGATGCCGTGGCCATGGTCGCAGCGGCGTCGATGGGGGAGCGTGAACAGACGACGCCTCGCGCGCGCTTTCGGCCTCCAGCCACCAGCTTGTTCCTGAGCTCCTCAGGAGGTCCGTACCCACGGTACAGCGGTTTCTCGATTACGTACGACTCTCTAAATCAGTGCGAACGTAATGGGTGGGTTAGGTTCGCAGGAAGAGCTCTGATATTAAGTTCGCGCTCCGCTCATATTCAGACCTCCTCGTGGAAGAGGGGGATCGATCATACGTGGACGATCTCGACGGGGCGCCGCCGCTCGCGTCCGCGATGAACAAGGAGAAGCTCGAGCAGATGAAGAAGGAGAAGCTGGAGCAGATGAAGGAGCTGGGTCGCGGCGGCATCTCGCGCGGCCTCAGTCTCCTGCAGAAGGCCAACACAGCGCTCGCGACCAACGCCGCCTCCTCTTCGTCCGCCGACGGGGACGATGCCGGCGGCGACACGCAGGGAGAGGGCACGACACTGCTCTCTGCGTCGGGGAGGCCCTCCTACGACGACCTCGTCGCGCTCAGCATGAAGCTCACGCGTCAGAACAAACTCATGAAGGCCCAGTTTCAGAAGATGCAGGCGCGCATCGCCGAGCTCCAGGTCAGCGACGTCGACTGCCGCGTGCTGGCGGCGTTCGTAACCGACGTCGTGGGCGTGGACGTGGTCGCGTGTCAGCGCGCGGCTGGCGCGAGCGGCTCGGGGGACGGTGACGCCAATGCGCAGTCGACAATCGACGTCAAGCAGCTCACCGAGCGATTCGAAATCCTCGATGCGCTCAAGACCAAGGCGTTCAAGGAGCAAGTCGCGCAGCTGCAAATGCAGATCGTGAGCAAGGAAACCAACATGTCGCTGTCGCTGGTCCCGCCCTCGCCCGCGGAAGCCGCGCCTGCGCCAGCTGCTGCAGTGCCGCAGTACGACGAGATCGACTTGCTGGGCGACGCGTTTGCCTCGCCGCGCCCGGCACAGCAGCAACAGCAGCAGCAGTCGTCCAGTGCGTTTAGCGACGACTTGCTATCGTTCGACTTCCCTCCGTCGGTGCCAGCAGTGGCTGCTCCAGTGCCAGCAAGTGTTGGAGTGGCGTCGAACGGACTGGAGAAGCAGTTGGACGAGGCGACGGAGCAACTCCGCCGAATGGAAGAGCAGATGGAACGCAGCGCCGCTGAGAATGAGGAGCTGCGGCAGAAGGCTAACGAGCTGTGGCAGCAGCGAAGTGCCCAGGTGGATCAGCTCTCGGCCGAGAAGAGTCAGCTCGAGCAACGACTGGAAGCGGCCACCAAGGAGGCGCAGGCGCGGGTCGCCGACGGTGAAGAACGTGTGGTGGCATTGCAAGCGCGGATCGATGAGCTTGTTGCGTCTGCCCACGCTGGCCAACAGGAAGTAGCATCGACTGCAGCCAACGCAACCGAGATCGATGCACTGCGCAAGCAGCTGGCGGATGCGACTGAAGTGAGCGAGCAGCTGAAAGAAGAATTGGTGGCCCGGCAAGCCGATGCCGACGCCGCTGCGGCGTCCGTTCGCAGCCTGGAGACGTCGATCGAGAAGTTAAAGAGTGAGAAGGAAGAGCTCCTAATGAAGATCGGAGATGCCGGTGAGACCCAGCGGCCAGTCGAAAATGGAGGCACTTCCTCTCCAACGGAAGAAGTGAGCGATTTGCGTGAGCGCCTGAGCGAACTTGAAGCGGAGAACATCAAGCTTCGGCAAGAGATCAGCGCCACCGCCAATGGTAGCAACAACGGCAGCGACCTCGCTGCACTGATGGAGGAACTTGAGCGAGTGAAATTGGCGCGAGCTGAGACTGACCACGCGTCAAAAGCGGCGAACGAGAAGCTCGCGGCAAACGAAAAGCAACTGGCCAAGGCGCTGAACGACATTGAGCAAAACACTGCCGTGATCGAAGCCTTGCGCTCAGAGATCGCGCGCCTGATGGATGAGGCAAAGCGCGTGGAGAGCGAGCATGCCGCGTCTGTGGAGGCAGCTGCTACAATCAAAGCGGAGATGACGAAGCTGGAAGAAGCGAAGGAAGCACTGGAGGAGCAGCTACAAGTGTTGCGAGACAATAACAACTCCAACTTGGAGAGTGTCGTGGGCGAACTGGCAGAAGCGAAGAAGCAGGTGGCGGAGCAGCGTGAGTACATGAATGGCAAGATTGAAGTCCTCGTGCGCGATCTTGACTCGGCCCGCAAACAGTGTGAATCGCTTGAAGCGAGTTTGGCCGAGAAGGAAAAGCAAAACCAAAAGATGGCGACTTCGCAGGCGTCGCTCACGAACGAAGTGATGGGGTTGCAGAAACAGGTTGCGAGCATGGAGCAGGACCTGCAAATGGCTGCGGAGGGACTCGAAGCTCACGCGAGCAAGGCCGAGCAGAGCGAATTGCGGAGGAAAGAAATGGAAGAAAAGGTCAAGAACACGCGACTTCAAATTGAAACTCTGAAGGACCAGCACCTCAACGACCTCGAGATCATGCGCAGCGAAAAGGAGGCCGAACTAGACCGAGTTCGAGCTGACCGCAGCCAACTCCAAAAGAAGTTGGGCGAGTCAGAGGCAGCCTACAACGCGATCTCGCTGAAGTATTCAGCGCTGCAGGACGACCTCGAACACGAGAAGAGGCGAGCAAGCGAGCTTGAGACTCGACTTGGTCAGCTCACTGCTGAGGTTGGAAACATGAGCATCGACTTGGCTGAGACGAAGAAGGCGCTGTCCGATCGCATGGCACTGGCGACGCGACTGCAGACGGAGAACATGGGCTTCGCCGAGAAGCAGGCAGAGCAAGCCGCGCGCGTCGAGAGTGCGTTGCGTGAGGCTGCTTTGAGCAAACAGATTGTCGCAGAAATGGAAACCAAGATGCAAGCGGCGAAAGCAGAGGTTGAAAAGTACATAGCCGAGCGCGATGGTGCTGTGGATGAGATGGCCAAGCTCATGCAAGAAGTTGAGGACGAAAAGCGCGGTATGGCGCAGCAGCTTGAGGCCCAGGATACCAAATACAAAGCGGCCGTCGAATCGGAGAAGGAGGTGTTCAAACGCGAGCTAGAGCGCGTGGAAAACGACAGCAAGCACAAGTCGAAGCTCGCACTTCATGCCGTGCTCGAAAAAGAGGCTGAAATCGAACGCCTTTCCAAGCGACTCGCGGATCTGGAAGAAGACGTACGATCCGGAGAAGCGGACAATCGCAAAATCTTCGAGTTTGCACAGATGCAAGCGAGTCGTGAACTTGAAGCTCGTCAGAACGGCGCCAGAATCCACGAGTTGACACGAGAGTTAGAGTCCGCACATGCACGCATCCTAGAATTACAGCAAGAACAGGCTCGGCACGGAGAAGAGCTCACGGCGATGATGCAGACGCAACGGCGTGAGGGCGTCAACATGGAGTATCTCAAAAACGTCATTGTGCAGTACATGTCGTTCAAGCCCGGCTCGTCACAGCAGACACGGCTGGTCCCTGTTATCACGACCTTGTTGCAGTTCACGTCTGCTGACATGAAGGAGATTAAGAAGGCGTCGGGGCGTCGTACCAGTTGGGGAACGTGGGGCGCCGAGACGCCTGACTACAAGCCGATTGCCGGGACGCCAACCAGCGCGGATAGCAGCCCAGCACGGCGACGCACCTCCCCACCGACATCGATGCCCTCGTCTGGTTTCGAACAGCATTCTCTGCCACCGCGGGCGTCCAGTTTCACACTACCACCGCATGATGAGGACGCGGGCTCGGGCACCGATCCTTCGGGCGCGCCTAGTGCCGATTTTTGAGTTTGACTGTAATTCCACATTAGTTGTTCTACCAGACACGCAACTGTACATAACAAATCTAACGCGCGCCCATCTTCCGGTTCATGATCAACTCGGATGTACGCCTGTTGGTATCAAACGTGGAGATTGTGAGAGACTCCTTTCTACAGTGAAAAAACACACACACACAAAGCGCACCTTTTGGCAGCGTCCACACGAGAAAGGCGTCGCGATGAACGATCGACATCGGCATTGGCACTAGAAGCAATCGCAGTCGAAAGAGGAGTTGTGGCCATAAAACTCTGGTGGCGGGACATTGAAGCAATTCGGTTCACGCTGCCCCAGAGGCCTGTCGCCGCATTCTTCTTGAGCTCCAGCTTGCCATTGCTTGCGCATAGTAGACGCATCCACTCAAGGCAATGGTCTACAAAACATCCACAACGTCGCTTTCGAGTCAGCCGATGGTGGCAGGGAAGTTGCACCAGAAACACTTACCGAGTGAGTCACACTTCAGAATGAACCGATCTTGATGAGTATGGTGCGACTCTGGTGGAGTCGGTGATCCACCATTTGGTCGTAGAGTGATAACACACGCCGTCTTCGAGCCACCAGTCTCGTTATCTTCGACGTCAGTGCACGAGCGTACCTCTGTAATCTCCTTTGTTGCAAAAGATCCAAGGATGTCGGGTTCCTCGTCATATAGGTGGACTGCTAGAGACAGGACCAGCACGCGCGAGCTCGTGAGCACGAAGTACTTTGGAATCCACTTCTTGCCATCCCACTCCTGCAGATTCGACGAATATATCACTGACGCTTCAATCTGCATCCGGAGTAGCTCTTCGTTGTCCTTATGAGTCGAGAAAGTACTTCCGCGGCTGATGAAAACGCCGCTTCCGAAAATGTCGGTCTTGTTCTTGCCCGACTCGAGGTACCCGTACGCTCTCTTTACATCGAGCAGAGCCGTGCGCCACATCACAGCTTCGTCGTCTGTACGCGGGATAATAACAACGCTCATACTTCCTGCACCGAGCACCAACTCAATCGCGTTCTCGGGAGAATTGATGTAGGCAAATCGCACATCAACCAATGCTCGACAGTCGATCACACCGTAGCGGATCGCACTGGCTTCATCGGCTAGTACCTCGTGCTTGTAAATCGACAGCTCGTATCCCCACTGCACGAAATATCGCTGGCGAACCCGTTCTTCGTTCGACGTCCGGTAGTAGAGCCAACCGCTAGCGCTGAATCCATCGTTTTGTTGCTGCTTCGTCACCATACTGCTGCTGCTGTTGCTGTTGCTGCGTTGTCGTTCTTGATCCTCTTCAAAACTGCATGTTTTGATGAGTTCACGCGGTAGCATTTGAATCTCACCGAGAGGGCTCATGTTCGCACTATGAGCTCCTTTCACCGACATCGAATTTGTGCAGCAGTCGTAGATCGCGTTCGCCCACTCTCGCAAAGCTTCTTCTGTCTCGAATGCCAGAACAAGGGCGTAGAAATCTCCAGCATCTTCTCGTCGGCCTTGGCCAGAAGATTCCCCCTCTCCTCCCATAGCAGCAGGAATTGCGAAACTGATTTCAAGCTGGAAAAAGTCATCACCACCGGTCTTGTTGCTGCGTGCAATGACCTTAGACATTGCCAAGTTGTATATACAGGGCAACGATACCATGGCCAAAGGTCGACCGCCACTTTCCGTATAGAAAATCAGTTGATGATTCCGCAACGAACAGTAACGACGACGGAACACTTGGTAAATACGGTCGAGTTTCCACACCCATGCTTCCTTAGGCTGCGTACTCGCCCAGCCTTCTGAGCGGGTGGATGCCTTCTTCAGAATGAGTTCACCGCAAGAGCACATGACGAGCATCCAGCGCTTCGCACTCTTCGCACTCTCCGCAACAAGCTGCACCTCGTTCTCACCCTTGACCTTGACCACAAAACTGCCTTCCTGGAAACCGTCCGAGTGAACATCTTCGATTTCTTTCAGAGAGATGGCATCGACAGCGTCCCCCCATTCGTTCATGTGATCCTCCTGTTTGTCGTAGTAGCTAAATACACCACTCGCAATTGATGCGAATGCACTCTTCCCCCCGATTGTGAGATAGCCACTCATCTCTGTGTACTCGGATGTCAGCATTTGATGGACAAACTCAGGCGATGGCCCCAGGCCAGTTGTCGTCTCGAAGTCGCTCATATCCAATCCAGCGTTTTGGGTTGAAATTCGTCCTCTTGACGTGGGCTCTTCTTCCTCCTCGTTATCTGACTCCCGAATAACACTCATGTTTAGACCCGCATTCTTTGCTCGTCGCTCAGCCAGCATTTTCGCTTTCTGCGCTGCTGGATCGTTGGGGTCACGATCCTGGTCGGATAGCTTTCCTCGGAAGTAGTAGTCGGATATCCAAATGAGCAGTGAGAGCCACGTTTCTTTCTGCGCAAACGTCTCCGCGACGATCTGTAAAAACGAAAGGTGTCAGGTACGAGCCGGGGCTGATCAAACGCATGCGCTGTCTCACCATCCACACAACGTCATCGACTGTTGTGAGCTGAATCGTGAAGTCCAGGTTCTCTTGGTATCCAGATTCTGCCTCTCGTACATCCTTAATCTCCCGCATGTTTAGCACAGTGGCAGCGAGTTCAGGATCTCCATCCTCAACCTCGTATTTGAAGAAGAGTAGCTGCTGCTCATACAAAACAGCGAAACGTGGGTGATAGGATACATACCCAACTGTCCGCGGTTTTTTCAAAAAGAACCAGCCTTTCGTTGCGCTCTTGGTCACGACGTCCTTCAGGCTTCGATAGAGAGGTGGTTTTTCTTGTATGCGCGGGTCACAGTACTTCAAAGGATTCGTGATAACGCGCGCCACGGTTGGTCGTCCGAACTGAGACTCCGAGTTGCGCACGAAAGAAGCAGATAGACCGTGGCTGTAGCTGTTGCTCCGAGACGGACGTCTTGTAATCGATGACAAATCGTACTCATGCCCAGTCAGTCGCTTCGTTTCGCGACTGATGCTTGCCCCCCACTTCATCATCCTATCCTGCGACTCGAAGCACATAATAAATGAGCGTCGATACTTTTGCACCGGGCTGTTCACCATGATACCAAGCTCGAGTCGCCATGGCATTTGCATGTCCTCCGTCTGCGGAGTCGAGCTCGAGGAGAACCCACCATCGGACCCCGACACGATCGAAGCCCCACCAAAATTGCTGGGAGCACTGGCAAAGTTGCCCATGTCCATGCTACTGGTTCCACGACCGGTCCCGTCGGCTGTGGCGTAACTGGGCACAATACTCACGATGCTGTCGCAGCGAATGGTTCCGATAGGTCTCGCTCGCTGGTCTGCGGCTTCCTCGCCAACGTAGTACATGAGCTTGCCGTCGTCGAGAAGCATGAACTGGAATACAGCAAAGGCCGTCGGAATCAGGTCGCCGAGTTTGCCAATGCGATCGTTCAGCAAAACTTTCGGCTCTAGAATTGGATTGAACTCGACAGTAGCGATGGGATGCACCGGGATCGTTAGTCGCGGAGTCGTATTCTTCTGAGACGAAGAGGAAGACGACGGCGGGGAGAAAAGCGGCGAGTTCTTGAGCAGGTCGACCCACTGGAGCATCTCTTCCTTGTTGCGCGTGTAGAACGTGAAGATGCTGCGTGTTCCTTCGAGAGTGACACCCCACTGCTTGGGGTAGCACTGCGTGAAGGCACTCACGGCTTCTCGCGTATCGTTAATGGGTCGGATGTCGGCTACATCATCCATGCGGATCATCCACGTCGGCGCCGACGAGCGACCGCCTTGCATACTGGGCTTGTAGAGCTTGAGCTTGTTGCCCTGCAGCTGCAGCATGCGGATGCGGTAGCGATGGGCCGCGGGCTCTTTCGCGAGGATCCATCCCTCAGCGATGCGACTGGTGCCGTCGCCGTTGGCCGCCGTGGGCGAGGTGGCGCCGCCCGGATCGATCCGCGAGAAGCGCAGCGTGAGCGGGCGCCCAGCGTTCTGGATGAGATCAATCGCGTGGGCAAACTCCATGTTGGTGAAGTAGTGGTTGTTGATCGAGATGAGCAGGTCGCCGACCTTGACGACGCCGGCGGCCTCGGCGAGCCCGCCGCTCTGGAAGCCGTATACCATGACCTCGTCGTCGACCGTGCCGCGCAGCTGGAGCCCGAGCGCGCCGGGCTGCTCGAAGGTGACGGTGATGATCTTTTCCTTGGCGTCGTTGTCGTCGCGCTTGCCGTCCGGATCGTCCATGGGCAGCGCGGCCGTGAGGCGCATACTGCCACTGGCGTCCGTGAAGCGCGACGTGTTGGAGGGCATGAGCAGCTGCTGCGCGTTCGTCTTGCGCGACGGGCGCGGGATGACGGACGAGCCGCGGATGATCGTGGACTCGGGGCGCTGCATGAGCTTGGGCTTGTACTCGCCGCGCAGCACGAGCGTGAGCACGGTGGCCCAGCGCACCATGTCCTCACGGTCCGTGCCGGCGATCGTGTAGATGCGGTCGGCGCAGACGAGGTCGAGCGCGTGCTCGGGCGCGTCGGCCACGCTCGACGGCAGTACGGCGTTGACGGACGCGAGGTGGATCTCGCCGAGCTCGGTCTCCTCGGTCTCGCTCTTGAAGTAGCGCAGGATCATGCCGTCGAGCACGAACCAGCGCTTGCGGTACGTGTTTCCCGGCAGGTGGATGCGCAGCATGCGCGAGCTGTTGAGCTTCTTGCCGCCGGCGCCCACGTGCTGCAGGCGGCGCTTGAAGTCGGGCTTGAGCAGGTAGCCCTTGGGGTTCTCGAGCCACTCCTGGTGGATGGCGCTCGTGATCTGCATCTGGTGGACCTCGCGCGAGAGCTTCTCGTACGCGTTCTCCGCCGGCTCGGCGCCGTCGCCGTCGGTCGTCATGGCTGTCGCGGGCGGGCTTCCATTCTGGAGGGGAGGAAGGAAGGAAGGGGGGCGAGAGGTACAGTGAAACCTGTTATATCCAATAAAGGTCCAACTCAGAAACTCCAGTATCAAATATCAATTGTACCCTCTCCTTC
>JAADVR010000534.1:0-24137 GCA_023335855.1 Pythium scleroteichum | reverse complement strand
CCGTGGTGGTCGTGGTGGCCGCGGGGGCGAAGGAGGTCGGGGAGGGTACGGCGGCCGTGGTGGTGAAGGCGGCGGTCGTGGAGGACGAGGTGGCGGCCGATTTGGAGGTGACGGCAACCGTGGCGGTCGTGGGGGCGGTCGGTTCACGCCCGGAGGCCGTGGTCCTTCCCCTGCTGGGCGTGGTTGATAGCGCCATGTCAAGCTTCCGTGATAGAAGTAAGTGCAGCTGCCATTACTAGCCAGGATGGCTAACGCCATACAAACACAAACTGAAAACAAAACAAAACCCGTCTGGGATAAAAGTCGTTACTGATATGGGTAGCATTTACTCTCGTCGACGCATCTCGGTGCGTGACAGTCTCTTTATGGTGGCGGTATCTACTTGGCATCACTTGTGGCGCTTGGGCCTTGCGGGTTGTTCTTGATGAGGTACGCAGCCAACCACTCGACTGGGTTTGGCGGACGTTCCTTCACGAGCGCCGACATGCCTTGCAGTAGGATCGGCACGACGGTCTGATCGAGATACGAGCGAATTGGCAGCGACTGCACCTCGACCTTGACCTGCGCGTTCTCCGCGGCCTTCTCCGCGCTCTTGACCTCGTCCTCGCCCTTAGCCGCTGCCTGCTCGGTGGGCGCCTCGATCTCCTTGCTCTCAGCCGGCGCAGCCTCATCTGGCGTGGGCTCAGCCGGGGCGGCGACCTCTTCTTCAATGTCTACGATCCATCGTGACATTCAGCGCTCGAGTCGCAGCAGCAGGACGCGCACGCCCACGTACCCTTTGGCGCGTCGTCAGCCATCTTGCTCTTTGGTCAGATTCAACAGAATGGCTTGGTGTCAGTTGGTGAAACATTTCCCAGTTTGTGACCAACCCTGCGAAGAAAAAACGGAAAATAACGGACGCCTCACACCAATAAAAGAAGCCTCTGCCAATAATAAATTGTCCGTGTTTATCTGGATGGCGGGAGTAAATGCTCGATCTGGATGCGGCGCAGCGGCTCGCCCGTGATGGGGTTCACGCCCTCGCGAGAATTCTGATGCTGGAGGTTCTGGGCGCGCGAAACGGCCCGACGCTTGACGGCTTCGTCAGCCGCCTTCAAGCGCGCGCCGTCCAGGCCGTCGTTGTATTGGAGCGTGACAAGATTGTAGGCCTCGCCGCTCTTGTTGCGCAAAGCCTTGGTACCCGAGGCCCTATACGACTCCCATTTCTTCTCTTCCTGAGCGGCGGCGTTATCCGTCTCTTTCCACCGACCAATCTCTCGCTGGACGCTGTCGTACCGCTTGCGCTCCTGCTGGATCTTAACTTTGGCGTGGCGCTCCTCGCGATGGACGCGCTCTTCGCCGGCGGTGTCCGAGTGGAAGCGATCAGCGTCGCTCATGAAGCCTTGACTTCCAGACGTGTACACAAGCATCGCGCTGCCGGTGACCGACGTGTCGATGCGAACGAAGCCTTCTTTGCGCTGGCGAAGCCGGTCTTTCTCCCATTGCTCCTTATCTTTGACGGCGATTCGCTGCTCACGCGACCGAGCAGGTATGTTGTTGAAGGTCGGTGCGGAGGGACCAGTCACGGGCATGGTCGACATGACTGGCGTATTGGCTCTGCTTGAGTGCTGCTGCCGTTGACTCGGGCAGCATCCTGCTTTCCATCCATAACAAGAATAGTTGCGGGCCAGACCTACGGTAGATCAGCGCTCAGAATCTTAGACATATCACCTATTTTAGCTAGGGAGATGCTCAAAAGAACGTGAAAATGCACGTTTCTGTCTTCTCGACGAGAGGGATGACGCTGTCCTTCCAGCTGATCTGGGAGGCGTATTGGTCGCATACTGATGGGAAGGCATGAGGAGACACGTCGACGCCGTTTACGTGAGTCAGGAAGACCTCGTCACCACGCATACCAGCCTCGAACGCTGGCGAGCCGGGCAACGCCTGAACGACGATCCAACCGTCTTGCTGCCGAAGAGGCTTGAGTCCCAACGTTCCGTTCACTTTTGTCACGCTGATGGTCTGCTCACAGTCAAAGCTGAACCAAAAGCGGACAGCCTGGACAAAACCTCTCTGTAGCTCCACTTCGTTCAAATGGTACACACCTGCATACAGACTGCGGGCGCCATGTTGAGAGATTGCGCTTGGACAAGCGACTGCAAGCGGTAGCGTCACTGTCTGGAGGCTGATAATAGTCACAGGACGGCCAATTCGACGGAATTTGTTGATATACTCACGGGCACGATTCGTTGTTGTCAGCACATCTTCATAATCCGTCGTGGCAGGCTTGAAGCCCCCCACCAATCCAGCGGGCGGCGGCCGACTGCGATCAGTCGCTAACATTGGCACCCATGTGCCGATGTGAATGTATGGCTCGTGGAGCGCAGGGGGCGCTGCTAAGAGACTAGACCCAGACACTGTTGGAATGACGTCACGGGTAGGCGCATTCCCGAGACGACAACGGAGCGCTAATCGAACTGGACCGTCCACTTAGACGCCTAAGCCACGACAGTAGCAGCATTAGATCGCAGACGCGTCATAAAAATCCACTGTACGACAGTACCGAGTCAGAACACCCTCGATGCTGCTCTTCCGCATGCCTCGAATCGCATAGTCCGTCTGGATGGTGAGGTCTGTCGAGCGACGGAAGGGGCCGCTGAAAATATCGAGCACCCACTTGGAATCTGTCTCGATCACAGTCTCCACGGCTTGGCCTTCCGCCCAGATCTCGACGTCATCGCCCTCGGGTAACTTGTAGAGCGAGACGTCGCTGGGCGAGGCGACGGCGAAGAGCTCTTCCTCAGAGTAAAGCGCGCGCGCCAAGTCCATCTTAACATCGCTCCAGGCGTCCAGTCGGGAGAGCTCGATCGCCTCGAACTCGAAGACGCCGTCGTTCTTGCACACGAGGACGCGCACCATGGCGCTGCGTCGAAAAGAACTCTTCATGGTGCACCGAGGTTGAAGATATCCGGTTAAGAACATCAATACGATTGTGTTAAAAACGACATCTGGGATGTGGAATGGTTCGGAGTCCACTCGCAACGCACAAGATGACCACGCACCAGAGTGCGGCGCTGGCGCTCTACCGCCGCATCCTGCGCGTCGCGCGGACATGTACGTGACAAGGCGGCTCAATGGGGCGCCATTTTTGACCCGAGAAAGCTCCAGAATGAAAGGCGACTGACCATCACTGTTCACATTTTGGCGGTGAGCAGGGGAAGGAGGTGAGGCTGAGCAACGGTGGATCCGTGAGGAGGCTAGGTAAGTCTGGTTGGCTGAATCCAGCACGATCAATTGCTGACACTAATATCGTGCAGAGCCAAGTTCGAAGAGAATCGAGGTGTTCGCGACCTCCAGCAGACCTGTGACCTCATTGACCAAGCCCACAACCAGGTGGACCTCGCAATTCACTACAAGATCCCGTACCCACGACCCCACTACGTGGACCCAGGCACGGTGGGCGGAGACAACGACTTCCGTCGGCGGTCGAAGCGCGACAAGGCCAAGCTCGACCGGTCGGATCGAAGTCGGATTTCCAGGCAGTACAAACCAAACCGCTAAGGTGAAGAAGTAGTATTTTACACTCGCCCCATTCATTCCACGCCACCGACCGACTCTGCTCTGCCAACTGACAATAGATACTACACGACTACCCACACTATGACGATACTAGAACTTCTCTCGGGGCGATCACAGCGCCGTCATGAGCACGCTGTAGACGCAGCATCGGCGCAGCGCGTAGAGCTGCTGGATCGAGATGTTAACGCCCATGAGGTGCATCTGCTCCACGAGTTCCCACGCGAGTTCGTCGGAGCCGTCCAGGTCGTGGAAAAAGTCGCTCATGACCGACACGTCTTCGCGCCGCAACACACGCTTCCACACACTTAGCACCGACTGGACGCCGACGGGCATGCCCTTGTGGCGCGGCGGCTTCTGCATCCAAACGGAGCGCGCACGCTTGCGTCGCCCGGCCACCTCGGCGTCTTCCTCCTCGCTATCGGTCGCGGACAGCGTTTCGTCCTCGCTGTCGGCCAGCGCGCCAAGCTTCCATGACGTCGGCGAGCGCCGGAGCCCGCGTGCGCCATACTTCTTAAGCGGGGCCTGCGGGGCCAGCGGCGAGATGTGGAGCGCGGGCATTTCCATCGTGGTGTGTTGGCGTTGGGGTGTTCGGGTCAGTCGCGGACTTTGCGGGAATGGCTGCTGTCGTTGGTCGGGCTCACGTGCCTGCTGGAGACGAACCGAATCCGGTCAACCCGCTCTGGGTCCGACGTGTCTCTGGCGTTCGCTAGGTGCGTTGCGACAATCGCACGCGCCAACTCGTGGGGGTTCTGCTTTTCTCTCCGGAGGCTTTCGGATCCACCGCCGTCCGCCACGCGTGTTCCCAGGTTGGAGGTAAGTTCTAGACTGGAATTTTGTCCCAAAGACTCGACTCGAACCCCCAGGCGTTGGGCCATAGCTGCTGGACCATGGCAACAACAACCGACCATACTGAAGCCAAGTATCCAAAACGGTCCCATCCGATCCCGCATACAGATGGGACCCGCAGAGAGCACCATCACTCCGCGTGCCGTCAGAGTGGGACGCGTACCTCCCATCCTTCTGGCAGACGAAGCAGTTCTGGATGATCAAAGATATGGGGGTAGGGGTTGATTATCGGCGTTTGATTGGCCAGATGTAGTTCATGTTGAAGCCTTCGATAGCTCTGTCCACGAAAATGGGTTTATCGGATGGAACAGAAGAACTGATGCAGCCAGCACGCCGGTATACACGGGGACGTAACATAGGTCCCCGCGTGTGCCGGTCCTCGTAAGGTCGGTCTGTAAAGGACTACCTGAGGTCAAATTATTTGCGCGAGGCAAATGTTCCGACCTGTGGCGCTGGGGTGCAACTAAACGAGCTCCTGCAGCCAATTGCCATTCGGCAGTAAAAAAACCTGCCGCGTGTTGAAGTTGCGGGTTTCTGTGAATAAGTCGTGAACTGGGCTTTTTATTCGAAGTGTGGGCACGCCAGTCGCGAAGTAGCCAGAACAAAAAAAAACTGAGGACCAGCGGATCGTTTATTATCTGTCGACTGAATCCATGCACCGCTCGTACTGGTACGGAGGCAAAGCGTATCGAAACTGGAGTCTGGATTGCAGAGCATCGAATGAAATCTCTTCCACCGAACCGATGGGAGACGGAATATTGCTGTTTCGTTCCGTGTCCATTACTCGCGCGATTTCTGCTGACAAGAACGACCATTAGGTTGTGCTGGAGAGCAGGTCGCTGACAGAATGGTACGCCGACCATTGGCAACAGGCGACGTCCTCCCACACGCTAGCCACCAACCACGCACGCAAGCTGTGCTTTCTTCCTTCGTCTTCTTACTGTACATCAAGAAAAAGTCTCAACTTGACCCCACTGACGACTCGTCCCGACAGGACGAACAATCGGGACATGAAGGAATCCACAGGAATCCAACAATGAACCTACAATTGCTTCCAACTTCAATGTCGGGACTCTCAAATGGGTCCGCTGCGAATGATGAAGAATATCCCTGTTTGACGAAATTCCATTACCAGCTTAGTTGTGGCGACTCGAGGCGTGATCACTTCACTCTTCCACTTCACCGTCTTCCATCTCCTCACCTTCTTCCGGCTCGCTGTCGGCTGCACCTTGCAGCTTTGCTTGCTGTCTGGCCATGAGCTTAAGGCGTGCTTGACGGATAATTTCTTCAGCCTTGGCAGCCTCGTCCGCAGCAGAAGCTACAGCTCGTGGCGTGCGGAGAGGACTCGCCCTATCGTCATGGAATGGCTTGCCGGCTGTCGGAAGATCGCCATACGATGGAATTGCGAGCGCTGCGCGAGGATCTCGAGACTGCGAGCGACTATGCAGACGACGGCGAGTGCTATGACTACGGCTTCGCGACCGCGAACGACGTGGTGATGGAGATCGGCTTCGACGGGGGGAGTCTAAAGAGCTGCGACGACGCTTACGGGATTGAGGAGATGGAGATCGCGATTGTTCGCGATTCGCCCAGGGACCTTTCGAGCGCATTGCCTGGTACTGCAAGAGCTGAAACGCATGCTTCGCAAACAAGGGAAACACTACGGTCTCATTTGACGATTCCACAGCGCGCTCCAGTTCTTGAAGCAGGTTCATTTCTGGAACCCCAGAAGATGCTGGTGCTTGTGGGTTCGCTTCACGTGGAGAAGGTTCTTCTTCTTCGCCTTCTTCAGGCTTGTTCGCCTCTAGGTTGGTCAGGATGCCTTGCTTGACAGCGGCGCTAAAGTCTTCGAATGTCGACGTAGGCACAAAAACGAAACCTGCCTTGGCCAGCATCTGCTGGATGATCTCAACGGCTGGCAGCGTATGCTCTCGCACTCGTTTCATCTTTTTCTCGAAAACTCTCCTTTGGCGCCGCTCACTAAGGGTTGTCGAAGGTTGCTCTTCGTGATCTGGGAGACAAGTTTTGCTGAGCTCTTCGCCAACCTCTTTCCACGACGTATTCATTCCGATCTTCTCCGAGGCTAACCACTCGTCGACAACGCTGTGCAAGGCAGCAGTGAAGGCCTCCTCCAGCTTTTTCTTCTTCTCGCGCTCAGCTTTCCATAGTTGCGACTCTTCCGACTTCAGCACATCAAGATACTGCTCCGTCCAATCATAGACTTCGTGCTTGGGAATCACATCACGAACCTCCGCGGCACCCTCTACTTCATCAAAGTACAGCCACACCTTCTTCTTGAGCTCGGCATCAATTCGACGCTTACCAGTGAAAGATGCGCGCTCGACAGCGTCCTGAGACTTTTCACGAAGTTTGATCATGAACTTCTCCTTGAACTCTTCTGCTAGCTTGACATCTGACTGTTGTTTCTTCCGCAACGCGTCTTGGACAAACCCTTCAAACAAGTCCTTCTTGTCCTTGACAGCGTCCACAGCTAACCAGCGAGGG
Source organism: Pythium scleroteichum (assembly GCA_023335855.1). Taxonomy (NCBI): domain Eukaryota; phylum Oomycota; class Peronosporomycetes; order Pythiales; family Pythiaceae; genus Pythium; species Pythium scleroteichum. The sequence continues at coordinate 17,225 of JAADVR010000534.1, read as the reverse complement.
TCTTTACGGAGACCGTAAAATTCAGCGCCATCGTTGAGGTCTTCCCAGGTAATGCGGTTCTGAACAACCTTGTCCTCAATGTTTCCAAGAAGCTCCAAATATTCCTCGCGGACTCGCTTTGCCTGACGTCTTCGTTCGATGTTGGCCTTCTTTTCTGCTTGAGTGCAGTACTCCGAGAAGGCCTGTTTTTTCTCACCGACGGTGCCAAGGGCAAACTTCCAACGCGGGTCACTGTCGAAACCTTCCTTTGACATAAAACGCTGGGCTTCTTGCCACTTGAATTGCGATGAGACCTGCTTCTCTTCAAGGAAAGCCTTGAAAGCGGCCACGCGTTCTTCTTTAGACATTGTCTCGTACATCTTGATGGCTTCGTCGTCCGCTTGACGCCTCTTTTGATCTTTCCGCTTCTGCTCTTCCGCAACTACGACACCACTCGCTTCAGTTGAGCTTTTCATCTTCTGAACCTCGGCGCGCGCTTGCTGCATGCGGTACTCTTCCGGCTCGTCCCACGTCGTCGCCTTCGTGATCGTGTTGTAGTAGTACTTCTGACCACTCGCGTCGTCCGTGTACTCGATCCAAGTCATGGGCACCGATGGCGTCGAGATTGCAGTGGCGTTTGATCCAGACTGAGATTTGTCAGCGGCAGTCGGCAACTCGTAGGTGCTCACTCCAGTGGCAGCGTTGTAGTAGTATCGCTGTCCTTGAGGCGTGAAATGTTCACTCCACCCGGGAGGAAGTACTGACACTGGTTGCTGGATCGCCATCACAGGCGGCGCAATGCCCCGTGGCGCAATGAAGCCTCGCGCGAGCATCGCCATGGGAGGCACAACGAGCGGGCCAGCAGGTCGCGCCTGCATGTGCGGCGGAAAAGCGGGTCCGCGCGGCGGGAACATGGATGCTGGCGGCGGGCCGCCTCCGTAGAACGTGGCGGGCGGCGGGCCTCGTGCGCCATTGTTAGGTCCGTATCGGTAGTCGCTCATCTTGTTCCTCACACTAGAGCACACACAACCCAGTCACTCGGTCTGGCGTGGAGGAGGCGAGGCTTCTTTCCGCGGGGTCGGCAGAACAGACAGCAGAGGTCGTCCACTCACTCTTTCGCGTCGGCGCGGCCTCCGGGAGTCGCGCGGCGGCGTGCGGCGTGCGGGCGATTGGAGGAGGGTTTCTTTCGCTGGCCAAGGCAATCTTACCCATAAAACCTCGACTGCTTGGTGAAACACCAGGCCTCAACCCCATAGAAAAACCTCGATCGAGGTGCAAATGGTTAACTTTGCGGAACCTGGTGTGAACTCATCTGAAGGTGGCAGATTGGAGAGATGGATTCAGGACACGCACCTCCGCCGCCGCCACCGCTCGGAGGAGGCGAAGCGGGAGCCCAAGGCCAGGCGATCGAGTTGCCTCCACATCTCCAGGCTATGATGCGCGAAGTTCAAGCGACCTTCGGCGCTCAGCAACAGTACAACGACCAGCAGCTGCCTCTTCAGTTTGGCCGCTCAACTGGTCGAGGAACCGGTGGCCGAGGTAACGAGCCAAGAATGGACAACATCAGCATGTATGGTGGGGGATATCATGGGAGAGGGGGTGGCGGGCATCGGAGAGGGAGGGGAGGTCGCGGTGGGCGTGGGAATCAACGTGGGCGGGGAAGAGGAGCCAGAGGCAGATTCGGCGAGCAAAACGACCAGGACCACTATGGACCACAGAAGCGAAAGCGGTGAGTACACCTCCCAGGTCATCTGCTTACGCCTAAATACTGACATTCTACGGGATTGAAGTGACTTCGATGGGGCCGTACGTTTCTTTTTGCCGTCGTTTCTCGAAGATCCTTGGCTCCCGCTCCTTCGACCCAACAGCGCAGCGATGACTCCGACCAGTTTTCCTGCATCTTCACGTCAAACTTCGAATGAACCACATGAGGTTATGCGCGATACGATCCAGCAGCGTCCTGGTCGAGTACTATTTCAGCCTACTTTCCTCGACGATCCGTGGGCAACTCTCCTGAGGTAGACGAGGGTTTTGATTCAACTAAATATCTCTTCTTTCTTTATCATCGGAAAGATGGGGCTAAAATGCACTCAGTGTCGCAGTACGCCCGAGTGCTGTCAGTCAAACAAAACCCTCTCGGCCAGACGGAATCGCGATTGCAGATGCTTGAGGCGATGGATCGGGATGATGCTGCTCATTGCTGTGAGTACCACGCACGTCGCAACCACTTGGGCAAAGCGGAATCTGAAGTCGAAGTGCGGGAAACTCTTCAGACGTTTTGGGCACTCGAAGATCTCTTGCAACTGACAGTCGTGAACATCTACGGGGCTGTTTCAACATCCCCGTCATGCTTGTCAAAGTACGTTATCGTCGGGCACAGGGTACAGCGCTGGGCCTACCATAGTTCAGGAAATGCACAGCATCCACTGTGAGCCATTTGGAAGCTGGAGTGGAGCACAGAGACGACGAGAAATGAGATCAGAGATTGATGTAGACAAGACTCCACCATGAGCTGGTGTGAGAACTCGCTGCCACGGCGGTGGAACGTGCACGCATAGTAGAGCAGTAACACGGCGGACGCAAGTTGTGGGCCACTCGTGAGGCTGTACTTGATGGACAGGTCGTCATGCAGCTCCCGATTTGCAAGGTCGTGGGCATGGAACCATTCGCAGACGATGGAACTGCCCTGTGTGTGCAATGCGTGTCTTCAGTCCACAGCGTAGGTTCAAGGTGCGGAGGGAGAGTTGCACTCACGACGGCGCTGAGGGCCAGAACGATCGGGTAAAGTCGGAGGAATCGCGACACGTGCATGGCGGGACGAGCGTTCTTCCAGCGATCCTTGCTGAACTCTGGGCCGCTTCGAAATATTCGCCTTCTCGCCTCCTTGCCGTCCTGGCGCCTGAGTTGGCCCCATTTTCTTATGCGACGCCCTCTTCTCACGGCGCATGAGTTCTCACGCGGCTGCGTGTGGCGAGCGCGCGGTAAACTCGCGTGATGCTTCAGGAATGCGAGCCGCCAGCCGTGTCGTTTCGTTCGCGACCTCTCGCACGTGGATATTCCCAGGAAAGGCGCCGAGAAGAAAATCAATTTTTTCCCCCTTCCAACACGAAAAAGAAGGCGTCTCTCCCACACCAAAGCCGGACCTGCTGTTTCAACTGCCGAGCCAATCACAAGCGGATGTGCGCCTGGCAGACGGAGCAACTGGCACCAACACTTCGCACCACAATCGTTCTTTCGGCCGCCGGCTGCCACCTTCGCTCTCCCACGCGGTCCGGTCACCGGTTGCCTGGCTCCACTTCTTGTCGAAGTCGACGACCCGATCGGCCAGAGGCGCCGCGGGGCAGAAGCCATTTCGCGAACCGGCCCCGGCGACTGAAGTTCCGCCGCACGAGCGTACGATACGTACTTGCTCTCTCGCGCCAGATTACTCACACGGCAACGAGGCCACCCGCTTGGGTGTCAAGCGAGCAGGTCCGACTCCAATCACGAGGATAGAACACGCGACGCGGCGGAGCCAGTAGAGACAACGCAAGCCACGCATTAGCAAGCACCCGAGCCGCGCACTGCACTGCACGACGCCAACGCCAATGGGCGCGGAAGCTAAGAGCATCTACGAGCCCATCCTGCTGCGCTCACAGTCGACCATGTCGAATGCGTCGTCCCAGTTGCCGCGATTCTACACGGGCGGCTTCGAGCAGCAGAAGCACAAGTGGGCCACGGTGAACCGAAGATCGCAGCGCATCCGCTTCATCTCGTGCACGCAGATCGTGCTCGGCTTCCTCGCCTCATGGAACTACCTGTGGTGCGTCAGAAGCGAGTGTGCCAGACGGCGTGAATGCGAATCGCTGACTCTTACCGTGTGTGACCAGGCTGTCAAATAGCTTCGCTTGCTTTGTCGGAGTTACTGGCATTCTCGCCTTCCGGTCCGAGAAGCTGAGCTGGACTCTAGTGGTACGTTGATTCATGGTCGTACGCGTGCCGAATGAGTCCACTCACGCGGTCAATTGTGGTTCAGTACCTGTTAGTTTGCATGATGGAATTCGCGCGCAACTTACTCCTGGCTCCACATCTCTACGAGAGGTATTGCATACCCAAATACGAGTTCACGCCGTATGAGTACTTTCAAGTCGCCGTCATGATCACACAAGAAGTTTTTCTGATCGTAAGTGCGTTGACGTCCTCGTTGCATTGACAGTTTGCTCTGACACTCGTTGTTAAATGCTCTTCAGCCTGCCGCCTTCTTGGTCGTTTTTGCAGCGGCTGCAACGGCAGCCAATCCGCTGTGGTGAATCGTATCAGCTACCTCCTGTTTGAGTCAAACGATGCAACAAACTCCTCAGCGTCGCGTTCACCGCCCCCACCAACATACCTCCTTGAGTGTCTGTGGTACATTGATAATTTAATGACCTTTCCTCCAATTGGAGCCATCCCATTACTGTTGTTTGTACACACGCGCTCTCTCACAGGAGAACAAGGCGACCGCTGTCCAGTTCGCCCTGGACTGCTCGGTAACGCAGTACATGTCGATCCCCGCGACGCATTGTGATGTACTCGACCCCTTGGTCGTCGCACTGAAGCTCCCCGAGCGACTCTTTGCTCTCGCAGAACACGAAGCTGTCGAGATCTGGTTGGAGGACTACGGTGCCATTTTACGTCACGGAATGGAATCCGCAATTGAAAGACTCCTACGTACCCATGCTATCGTCCGTGATGCTGCGGTGATCATCCGGAAATTTGCCCAACGCGAGGTCGTTCACGTGGTTCTCAAACAGCATCACGTATTGTTTCGCGAACTGGATCTCCTTCTGTGAGAGCCTTTGCGTCAACAGAGGGTCGCTTAGAATGTGGATGGCGAATCGCTCGATCTGCACCAAAACAACGGCGGTAATCAGAACCACTAACCGCCATTGTCTGACGCCGACTCAAAAATGCCAACGAACCTTCCGCAAGCGCGTGCGCAGATAGGAGGAGACCATGAACTTAAGGCGATCGATCTCCATTTGATAGAGCTTGTTGACGAACGCTTTTTCCTCGGTGAGCGCCGCCTTGTCTTCATAGACCGAGTCCACGTACTCTTGCTGCGAAAACACTCAGGTTTGTGTGTATGGAATGTGCAGTTTGCGGCACCTACTTGGTTCTTGATCTGCTCCAGCATGATCGTCATCATCTCTTCATCGTAGGGCATGACCTCGGGCGAGTTCTGTGAAGAAGACGCTGTGAGCACCGAGTGTGGGAGGAATCGGCGCCGCGCGACACACCGTCTCATTGATCCAGAGCGTCTTCATACGGTCGACGTCCTCATTGAGGTCCTCACGGTTAAAGTCCGCCGCCGTCGCCTGCGAGTCGTCTGTGTCCATTGTCGCTGCACTACCCAAGATCTGGCACTGGACGGTTCCCGCCAAAACAGAGGATTTGACCGTAACGGTTCCTAACATGGCATCTTATTTTGGCTACACTTTTCGCATGGAGACAGGCAACGTCCACTCGTCGCACCGCTATCTTCGCGTGTCGCTGCCAGAGGCCACGCGTTGCGAGCTTCGACGTTGCGTCGCACTCTCGGATCTGAGTCGACAAGCGCACGCCAGTCGATACCGACAGTCATGGGAACGATCAACTGCTGCGTCGACGTGTCAGGTGCGAACGGTAACAAACAGTCGAGAGGAGTCACAGCTCACACGCCTTTGTTCACGCAGCGGTCGATACATTGGCGCTTTCGAATCGCTCGCCCGCAGCCACACCCGCCAGTGCGGATTCCATCACCTTAGTGTCTGGCGTATCCAGCCAAGCCCAGGACCAGTGCCAGGAAAAACTTCTAAAGGAAGAGAGGTCACGCACCCCATCCCACACAATTTCTCCGAGGCCAACACAACAAACCCAGTCAATCGTGGCGGCTGACCAATCGCTGCAACTTAAGCGGAAGATTCCCCAAACGCGACGGACACAGTCCCTGCCCAGCGGTTCGTGCTCTCTCTCCCCTGCATGACCTAACTGGTTCTAACGTGCGACTGAATGTCTTCTTTAGGAGGTGTTCAGCGGGATGTGTGGGTGAACGCTTACCTCTGTCCGTGCAACCAGTGCCCCAACTCTCAGTCTGCTGATCGCATCCTTGACTGGTTCTATCGCGTGCCGATGGACAACACCGACGAGTATCCAGACTCCGCACTTCGCAGTACACTGCATCGCGTACTGCGCGCATGCGCAACATTCGATGAGCGCCGCGAATTGGATGTCGAGGTCGCCCAGCAGATATATGAGCTAGTGGCCACTCGCGGCGCCGACGAGGACGTCGCGTTTCGGAAGGTCGTGGCACTGAGGGGACATGCTGTCCGTCCAGTCCATCAATTAGGCGTTACATCCGCCATTAAGCGGCGTAGTTCTGCCGTCACGGCTTGAGTAAGAAGCCTTGCATCGACTGACGTTCTGCATTTCATGCACCTAGCCGCTGCCTTTCTAATAAACGCATGGGCCTTTGATGATGCTGTGGAGGTACGGACGGATGAACTTGCTCATCAAAACCAAAGGTTTGGTCCCTGGTCGGCATCTCGTGCGATATGGTTGTCTGTCGGCGTTGTGGACTCGGTCGTGTTCATAGAGCGCCGAATGTTCGTCCAGAACACGCCATGAAGCAGAATGGCTACACCTTCTCAAGTCGATGGAAGGAGCCCACTATTCAAGAATCTGCGGTGCTGGATCATCCTGCCAGTGCTCTCAGCAGTGACAATAGCTCCATCCGACGAATGGGTCGCCGCAGCCCCTCGCGGTCGCCCGCGCGCTCCTCGCGGCGCCGCCACGAGAGCTCGAGACGCGACGACCGCGACAGACGCGAGCGAGGAAGGAGCCGCAGCCGCAGTCGCAACCGCCGGCCGCCGCAGCGCCGCGAGAGCCATGAGGACGCCGCGCCGAAAACCAGTGAGGAGAACGGCGAGATCTCCATGAGTATCGAGGAGACCAACAAGCTGCGTATCTCGCTGGGGCTCAAGCCGCTGTCACTCGAGAAAAAAGCCGAGAAGAACGTCGTGAACCTGCAGAAGACAAGCGCACAAGTCGCGGAGGAGAACGAGCAGCTGGAGATCAAGATGGCGCTCGAGAAGTCTAAGCGGAAGCGGGAGCTGACGCAGAAACTCGCGGGCCAATCAATCGGCGAGCAGCTCAAGGCCACGGGCACCACGAGCGCACTGGACTGGGTCAAGCAGAGTCGTGCGGTCGTCGCCGAGCATGAGAAGAAGGCCAAGGGGGCGAGCAAGGCCACGAGCAAGGAGGATGAGTCGACGTATGATGCGGCGGCGCTGGCGGGTATGACGGTCGGCCATGACCTCGACGCTTTCGAGGAAGGAGAGGAGGTCGTGCTGACACTGAAGGACTCGCGTGTTCTCCAAGATGACGGCAACGATGTGAACGATGACGACGACGAGCTTGTGAATGTGGAGCTGAGCGAGCGTGACCGTCGCGAGGCCCGTCAGAAACAAGCTCTGCGCGCGTCGATGCCCGTTTATTCGGGTTTTGACGACGACGAATTTGTGGAAATGGGCGGCGCGCTGAAGCGAACGAAGACGAAGAAGTCTAGTGTGCTCGCTCATTACGATGAGGACGAAGAGATGAAGCAGGCCGAAGATGCCAAGAAGTTCACGCTCGACGCCCACGGCGCGAGCGTTGCGAAGGTTTCATCCAAGGAGAGGACGGACGTGGGCATTATTGACGAGGAGGTCGTCTCGCTGTCGATGAATAAGAGCAAGTCCATCAACGACTTCTACACTGCTGAGGAGATGGAGGCGCAGTTCTCGAAAAAATCGAAGAAGATGCGCAAAAAAAAGAAAATGCGCAAAGTGCAAGACGATGGTGAGGACGAGTCTGCAGGTGCTGAAGATGCGTCCGCGCTCATCCAGCAGCTCGAAGAGGAAGCCAAGCAGAATGGCAACACTGCAAGCGATCGCGGTCGACGTCGCCGACCCACGAGAGACGACGATGACGAAGAGGACGCAAACTTGCGGCGCTTTCAAGAGGCCCGTGAGAAGGCAAACGCTGTGGCTCAAAGCGCGTTGGCTGCGTCAGCTGCTTCTAAGCGCAAGAAGCGACGCGTGGAAGTCGAAGACGACGTGGATCTGGAGCTGAGTGCGACACTGGCTCGGGCTCGTCAGATCGCTCAGCTGAAGCAACATACCTCAGCTCCGATCAAGATGGATAGCGAGGAGAAAATTGCCACTATCGTTTCACAAGCAATGGGAACTGGCGACAGCGAAGGCGATGAACGCATGGCCTTGAACGGCGGCCGTGCTGCCGTTGGAAACGTGTTTCTCGATTCTGAAGCGGAGAAGAAAGCAAATGCGGTCGTCTTTAACGACGCGACTGATTTTGAGACGCGACTGCGATCTGCGATAGAGCAGCGCACGACTCAATTCACCGCATCAACCGGAATATCGGCTCAGGCTCCCGCTGTTTCCTCAAGTCGACGTGAGGAAGATGATATGGAAGTTGAAAGTGATCGCGGCGAAATACAGATCAGGAGCAACGCTGATACCACCGAAGAAGTAGAGAACGAAGGATGGGCGGATGACCAGCCACTCGTGGGCATGGGCATGGGTGCAACGCTTGCCCTACTCAAACGCACTGGCGATTTGCGCGAGTCACGTGTGGAACGTCAGGCCGGCCGTGCTAACGATGCCCGCGATCGTAATGTGGAAGAAGAGTTGCGCGTCAAAGACGGCGTGAAGCTCGACTACCGCGACGAGTTTGGTCGGCTTTTGACCAAGAAAGAGGCATTCCGACTGCTGTCGTATAAGTTCCACGGACACAAGCCAGGGAAGAAGAAGCAAGACAAGAGATTGAAGCAGTTGAAAGAAGAGCTTGAGGCTCAGAAGCTCTTGTCAGGTGAAGGCAGCACAAAGATGATGAAAGTGTTGGAGAAGAAGCAAGGCCAAGCCAAGCAGGCGTACGTCGTGCTCTCGAACGGAACATAGGTGCGTGATGGTTGCAATGCGAGCTACGTTCTGCAGCGAAATCCGTCTAATACAAAATGGAGGCTTTTATGACTGAGTTTGTGCCTGGCGGCGTCTAATCGAAGAGGGGATTTGCTCGTGAGGATGAAACAACCACCGAGAGGAAGGTGTTCGAGGAAGCTGAGGATGACGCTGTCGCTCCACTCACGCCAAGACGCATGTGAGCGACTGAGCTGCCGACGGTTGTATCATCTACTGCAAGCTGCAGCTGTTGCGCCTCGCGCGGTGTGAATACTTCAAGGTACGTTGCCGATGAGGCAGTGTTGGTGCCGCCACCGTTAATACCAGATGGTCCTCCACTCACAGGGGAGTACTTGCCCCCCTGGCTGAGTAAAATGCCGCTGCGACTCTGGCTCTGCGGTGACACAGTGGGGATGGGGTCAATGAAGTTTCGCATCTGCTGCCCCTGCTGTATGTCGTGGTGGACTTCGCGAAACATTCGAATCACTGTCGCAATCATGACGAGCTCTCCTGCGTTCGACGTGAGCGGGTAGATTGGCGTCGGCATCAAATATCCTGCGAGTAAGGTCGCCGAGCCGACAAGCATCCAGATCCAGGGGTTGAAACACGTTGCGTGGACCATGTAAGAGTAGAAGGTGCCGTAGTTCCAAAGCTGAAGACCGATGTAGAGGGAGAGGACGACGAGCACGAGAGCTGGGGCAATAGCGAAGATCGCGTGGGTCGTTGAGTCGCCTTCCAAGTCGTAGACGCTCTTGATCTCGGGGTTTTCATGACGCCAGCGGTAGCTGGAGAGTAAATTCATGACCAATAGAGCCACGCCGACGAGCCAGACTGAAAATCGCAGGCACGTCGACAGGGCGTTGCGACCAAGCATCCGACGATGGCCGCTTTCGAACGAGATGCCGCAAAAGTTGACGGACTTCTGTTTGTGGACGTGGTACGCGATCTCGTAGCACACGAGCAGGATCATCGGAATGACGCATGAATGGAATGCGAGCATCGCCTGCACGATGGGCTTATCGCAGTGGATGCCTGTGGTCGCCATGACGACGTTGTCGAAGACGATGCAGAGGCAAATGAAAGGCTGCGAAGTTGTGTTAATGTGAGCGCGACACCCGATGGCAGCTTCGAAATGGAACGACTCACCGGCAGCACGAAAGCAGCCATGGTGCAGTACTTGCGTGCATACCCCATGGCGAAGTAGAAGAGTACGAGTGCAGCGGCAGCGAAGAGCCAGAAGAATGGCCGAAAAGCCGGCTCGACTTCGACGTCGCCGTCATCGGAGGTCGCGGCATCCATGTTGAAGCAAGGCTAGCCCAGCGCGGACTAGTGGCGGCGGAAGGCGTACTGCTGTTCTTGTGGCGGGTCAACCGTCATGAACCTGACGGAGTCCGAGTGGTAGGGGCGCCCTTGCGTTGCGCCGGCGCCTCGTTTCGCAGATCGTCGTAATCGGCCACAGGCCACGGGACGAGGCTCTGGGCGGGCTCAGACGCGGGCTCAATCGCAGTCTTATCCGATGCGAGTCGTTGCGGAAGAACGGCGCTGGAAGACGCTGTGGGGCTGTTGGAGCTATTCTTTCTGAGAGCCAAACGACGAGAAAGGCCGCGTCGGTTCGTTGTGCTTCGAACGACCTTCGCGCAACATTCCACACAAGTAACATTCGTGTCACTGTCGACACACCACCACCGGACAAAGACAACTACCAGGGAAACTACGTGCATTGATGAGGAGAGGCCACCTAGCGACGCCGCTCGATGGCTCTGTCAGCCGAGCGTGACAATACACAGCGGGATACTTAGTTCTCGTGGACCCAGTCGTCGTTGCTCGAGTTCCACTCCGTGATGCCCTCCGGGAACCAAAGCGCGATCTCCTTGTTGGCCGACTCGACCGAGTCCGAGCCGTGGCAGACGTTGCGTCCGACCTCAATGCAGAAGTCACCACGGATGGTGCCAGGCGCCGACTCGGACGGCTTGGTGGCGCCGAGCATGATGCGGCCCATGGCGACGACGTTGGCGCCCTCCCAGACCATGCCAACAACCGGACCCGAGGTCTGTCCCACAAGCAACCGATCAGACTCTTGCCATGTAAGCGTCCAATGTTCACAAGACCCCACGCACCATGTAGTTGATGAGGCCGGCGAAGAAGCCCTTGCCAGCGAGGTCGGCGTAGTGCTTCTCGAGGTGCTCACGGCCCGGAGCGACGAGCTTGAGCGCGACGAGCTTGAAGCCCTTGGCCTCGAAGCGCTTGATAATCTCGCCCACGAGGTTGCGCTGGACGCCGTCCGGCTTGACCATGATGTAGGTGCGTTCACGAGCCATGGCTGCTGGGGATCTTTCTTTCTCAAGAGTGAGCGAAGCCACTCGTTCCCCCGAGCGGATCAACTGCTCTCAACACAGGACCTTCCGAGATTCAAGCGAAAGCTGCGGTTGGTGTGGTGGTACATTACTATGTGGTCCACACGTAAGTACCGATGCTGTGGTACCCTTGTGTCCAGCTGGGCGGTTTGGCTGGCTGCGCTTGAAGGTGTCGGTTGACTGGTGACGGCGCTTGGCGTGCTCGCTCGCTCGCGGCATTCGATAATCTCGAGCCCGAATCAACAGAGACAGATGTCTGGACGTGGAGGTATGCGTGGCGGAGGCCGTGGCGGAGGCCGCGGCGGTGGTCGTGGTGGCCCTGGCGGTCGTGGCGGCGGTCGTGGCGGTGGCCGTGGCGGCCCCCCGAGCGGTCGCGGCGGAGGTCGCGGAGGAGGCCGTGGTGGCGCTCGCGGCGGACGTGGCGGAGGTCGCGGCGGTGGCCGAGGCGGTGCCGGCGGCATGAAGGGTGGCGCCAAGGTCATCGTCGAGCCGCACCGACACGCCGGCGTGTTCATCGCGCGTGGCAAGGAGGACGCTCTCGTGACGCTCAACTCAACGCCGGGCAAGAGCGTGTACGGCGAGAAGCGCATCTCGGTGGACGTGCCGTCAGCCTCGGGCGAAGGCACGGAGAAGGTCGAGTACCGCGTGTGGAACCCATTCCGTTCCAAGATTGCTGCGGCCATCCTCGGTGGTGTCGACAACATCTACATTGCGCCAGGCTCCAAGGTGCTCTACCTCGGTGGTGCGTCGGGTACGACCGTGTCGCACGTCTCGGACATCGTTGGTCCGTCGGGTGCCGTCTACGCCGTTGAGTTCTCGCATCGATCGGGCCGTGACCTTATCAACGTCGCCAAATCGCGCACCAACATCATCCCGATTATTGAGGATGCCCGCCACCCGCTTAAGTACCGCATGCTTGTGCCGATGGTCGACACGGTCTTTGCTGATGTTGCCCAGCCTGACCAGGCTCGTATTGTCGCGCTGAACGCCAGCTACTTCCTCAAGAACGGCGGCCACTTCATCATCTCGATCAAGGCCAGCTGCATTGACTCGACGGCCCCTGCGGAGGCTGTGTTCGCCCGTGAGGTCAAGAAGCTCCAGCAGGAACAGTTCAAGCCTGCTGAGCAGCTTACGCTTGAGCCATACGAGCGTGACCACGCCGTCGTCGTTGGCTCGTACCGCCAGCCCAAGAAGGACAAGAAGTAAACTCGCCTCGAACAACACTATAGAGAAGCTGTTTGTTTGATGCAATCGTAATATATATCCACAACCGCCCGTACTCATGTACCAAGTCCCTTTCTCTGCTTGAACCAATCGTTTCGAAGCTGACGCAGTGCATACGCGACTCCGATGGCCGAGGGGCGATCCTCCGGTTCAAACGAAAGACACTGGTTTGCGAGCTGCTTGATCCCTTCCGGGCATGAATCATTTAATGCAGGTTGGATCTGACCTCTGGCTACCATCAGGAGCACTGCAATCTGGCTCGGCTTGTTGCCGCTGGGGTCTTCAAGGTCGTCGTAAGGCAGTCGGTGCGTATCCAGCTCCGCCAGCAGCACCCCGAACGCATAGATGTCACACGACGAGTCATAGCTGTTGCTACCTGCGATGACTTCGGGTGCGAGCCAATTGCCAGTTCCAATCCTGGGGGTCATAGTGTCATTTTCCGACTGGTGTCGAGAAACGCCGAAGTCACAAAGCTTTGCCGTGAGGTCTTCGGTCAGCAAAACGTTTCTGGACTTCAAGTCACGGCGCACGAGTGGCGGGTAGAACGAGTGGACGTACACCAGAGCTTCGATGACGTCGATTGCGATCCGCAGCTTCTCGAAGTCCCACGCCAAGTTCACTGGATCCACCGTGTCGAGATGAGATCGCAAATCTCCGTTGGGCATGTACTCCATGAGTACCTGGAGGTCAGCTTCCACGATCCATGCGACGCCGACGACCTGAACGATGCTTGGGTGGACCAATCTAGTGTTCAACTTGATCTCAGCGACGAACTTCTCGCTTTTTTCTCGTGTGACGAGGTCCTGGATCAGCCGCTTTGACGCGAAGTGACGACTCAGAGGTTCGTAGCGAACCAACCACACGGCTGCATATCCTCCGTGCCCGATGATTCGTACGTCCTTGATCAGCTCGCTCTTTAGCCTGTGCGACAATAGTTCCGGATCTGTTACGAGCGACGCTCGGTGGGTCGGGCTCGCAATGGATCTCAGCTGCACGTTTCCATTTACATCCGGGGATCCATCGTTGCTGTCATGCATTCCTGCAAAATCGAAGACCTCGTTACTCGCAGAATCTGTCACTCCACTCCGAGTCGTAGTTTTGTCCGTTGGAACTTGACGGCGTTTCTTCTTCCACCACATATGACACCCCACAGCGATTCCAACTGCTACGAGGACTGCGACGACGACGACAGCGACGAGCGTTGGGGTAGCCAACCCGTGGTTCGATTGCTGCTCGGTCGATTTTGCTTGGAATACCGTCCAGTCAACGTCACTCAGCACACAAACGTTGTAGCCGACCAAAGGGATCGTCTGGACTTGCAACTCTTGGCAACTGGAGTTGTCGAGTACATCAGAATCGATTGAAAACTCCTCGAGTCGGGAGATGTTGGCGAACTGCGAGACTGAGAACAGCACCTTTTTCATGGTCGGGTTCGCGTCGAGACGCAGTGTGTGCAGCGATCGCGATTCAAGGGCACTGAACGGGAAGACCTCGAGTTTGTTGTCGGACAAGTCTCTGTTCAACCACAACCCAGTCAGTTCGCACATCTACGAGCTTAACTAGCCGTAAGGAAGTGAACCTCACAGAAACTCCAGCGACGGCAGAGGGGCACTGTATCTTCTGATTGAGTTCATCGTCAGCCGGAGTTCGCGAAGGCTTGGGAATTGGGCCTCCGCTGCTAGGAACTCGTTCAGGTCGTTCTGTTCCAGATCGCTAACAACGAGTACGAGTGAGCTGTTAAGCAACAGTTAGTCAGTCTGATAGTGCTCCTACAGGATCTGAAGTTCAGGACGCGATTCGAGCACGGGAAGCTGCTTCAGCTGGGTATTGGTCAGCTCCAGTGACACAATCTTGAGTGGTAGCATCTCCGCGACGTCTGCCTCGCGTCCACTGAGGTCAATGTTCAGCAGTGCGACCAAGCGCACTTGCGGCGACGCGGACAAGATCGCCGGGTCGATGCTGAGGTCGACGACGTCGCCCTTGGTGCTAGCGGTGTCGGAGCGTCCACCTGCAATGAGTCTATACATCCACAGCTTAGTATGGTGCAAGAGAGCCACTCGCGCTGACTCGAATGTACACGGTCGAGATCGATGGCGGGAGACTCAGCACGCCGACGCGGCGCACGAGCGCGTTGGACTCGAACGGCACGTCGCCAGTGAGACTCTGCAGCGCGGCGTCCTCCGTGGCGTTCGCCAACGGCAGCTGCTTGGTCGCGCGCGTTGCGTTGAACGTGACATAGAACTTGAACGTGTCGCGCACGGCGCCGTAGGGCTCGAAGCACTGGAAGCGGCACCCGTCGAGCACGGCGCGGCAGTGGCTCTTGCTGCTCGCGTCCGCGTACTCGCACGGCGACACGTCGGCGGCGTCATACACAACGCAGGACTCGCCCTGCAAACAGCCATCGCCACAACTGAGCGTCAGCGTCCTCGTGGGCCGCGACGCGCAGAGCCCGTCGAGGGCGAGCATCCGCCGCATCGCGGGATCTGAGATTTGGCTCCCTTTGCGTATCACTCCGATGGGTGCCCATTTTCCCGAAATTACAAAATCCAGTCAACTCAGGATCTTCAAGGGACATCTTGACGACTTCGACGGGGCGAGCGACGACCAGGCAGGGAGCCACGGAGCTTCATCGATAGAGCTGAGCCGCTTAGGTCTCTGCGAGTCTGCGTCCTCTTCTTCAGGAGAACCACGTGACTTGAAGACCGGCCCGTCTAGCGGAGTCCAGGCCACTGGAGTAGAAGCCACAGGTCCACGTAGACGGCACTGGTAATGAACAACTCTCTTTGAAGCGAATGCTCCGCCCCACCACTGGAGCACCCCCACAAAAAACCCCTTCGATCGAGCCTCAGGAATGGAAGCACAGAATCCCAACATATTGCACGACATTCCTCAAAATCATAATATGCACAATATATGTCCGGTTTACTGAGCTCTTCTATTTGGATCAATCACAGTACCGACCTTTTCAAAAGGGCGTGAGTAACCAGATGAGCTCCTCACGCTGGACATGACCTGACTTGCTCCAACTCACGCCGGCACGAAGAAGGCGAGATGCGGCGTCGTCTGTTGCTGCCGCTCGCGCTGCTGGCGGCCAGCTCGGAGCACGTCGCCGGCGACGCCTGCTCGGCATTGCCCTTCCACACGCTCTCGCACAGCTGCGGCGACGTTTGCCCGACTAGCAACTACACGTGCGTCGTTTATGCGGCGGCCGAGCGCAACCCGTGCACCGTCGACTTCACGGACGCGAGTCCCAAGAGCTCGTGCGTGGCGCCGGCCGCCAACAAGAGCTGCGTGTACGAGTGTTTCGAGCCGTTCTACGACTCGGGTATCCTTCGTTTCTACGTCACTTTCAATACGACGCGCGCCACCAGAGCACCGTCGATGTCGTCCTCTTCCTCCTCCGGATCGAGCAGTGTTTCGAACGATAGCACGCACCCGCCGTACGAGACCAACGAATTTGTGCGGCGCATCGGTGTTCTGGACCTACCGACTCGCATCAACCAAATGTGAGGCCTACTCGTTCGAAGATGCATCGCCACCGGATCGCTAACTCAATCGTACGTATACGGAAACAGAGTTCTATCTGGCGGTCGAAACGAGGACACAGGCACGCGAGGCCAAGTGGTTGATCTTGAGATTGATCCAGCGGCATTTTCAAAAGTCCCGGAGATGAAGTTGATCGCGATGATGAACATCGATTTGGGCCGACGACTGCCCGACTTCCCAACCATCCTGCCGGTGGCGATCCCTGTTGTCGACGTCACGAACGCGAATCTGGAGAGAATTCCGAGTTCCATCGTGCGACTCACTGAGCTTGATTCCTTGTAAGGTGTTCGCGTTCCTGAAGGATACAAACAATCGGAGCTCACCGTCGTCAATGGTTTTACAGGTCGTTTCAACGCAACTACCTCCAAGAGGTGCCAGCGACAGCCACTCTCCCAAAGCTTACAACACTGGCTATCGGTGAAAATTTGATAACCACCTTCGATGCAACGTTCCCCAGTCTCCTGTTCCTGTACGTGGCAATTCATGACTGCTGGTTGTTTCTATCCGATGCTAATGATCGCTGTAGAGATCTGGCCGACAACAAACTGCGCGAGTTCCCTACCGTGGTTTTCAGCATGAAGAATCTCAATACCCTTAAAGTGAACAAGAACCCAAACATGGCGACTGTCATTTTTTCAACCGCTCAGTACGAACAACTAAGCGCACTCGAGCAGTTCTCGATCGATGCCAATGCCATGGACAACACCAGTTGCACGGCAGACCAAATCAAGACATTCCGCGGACAAAGTGGATCGGTGTGCGTGGTGACTGAGGAGCAGCTCGCGGCGTACAACAACAAGGACCGCGCTCGGACGAGTAGTTCCAGCGGAAATGGTGGTGGTCTTTCGACGGCTGCAACGGTTCTGACCGTCGTGGCGGTTGTGCTAGCAACTGGAGGAGGCGTCTTCGGATTTGTGCTATGGAAGAAGCGCAAGCAACGTCGCAACGTGAGCAGCAACAACGAGTCTGAGCCTGCTTTTGCCAAACTGGAGGATCCTACTCGTGGCAGCGCAGGAGCGTCTGGGAGCAGTGGAAGTAGTGCGCTCAAAAAGAGCCGCCACGCAGCCCTGCTGCTCACAGACGACTCGGTGCTCAGCAGCGGCCAGTCGTTGTGGGACGACGACGACATGATCTCGCACCAGCTCCAGCTCGAAGACATGGAAGATAT
>JAADVR010000533.1:0-24156 GCA_023335855.1 Pythium scleroteichum | reverse complement strand
CGGCGACGCACCGTAGAGCGAAGGCGGCACGCCCGTCGCGAGGTTGGCGCGGGCGCCGAGCGAGAGCAGCGCGAGCGCGGCAGCGGCGGCCGCGGCGCGCACCATCGAGCCGACGCAGGAATGAGTGGGGGGATCAAGTCAGTCGCCCAAACCATGGAACCAGCTCAAGCGACACAACTGGACGAGGGCTAGGGGCGCGCCAGCTGGTGGGCGAAAGCCAGAGAGTGACCTAGGCAGCGCAGAAACAGGCCGCGGAGACTGCCGCGAAAGAAGCTGATTGGGTACGGTCGCAGGTCTCAGACTCAGATCTCACAACCGCGCAGCAACCTGCCCGCCGCCCGAATGTCCAGGTGAACTGATCCACGGGCTAGGGGAAAGGGCCCTCGGTTACTTCTGGAAGTTACGCGGTGGCTCCATGCGCAATCGCACGCCACCCTGCCTCGTGGGTCCTGAGCTGCTGGCCAGCTGCCTGATGGCACACAGCACGTGGGAGGCTCCTCTCAGAGGAAATCGTGGTGGAATTTCGACCGATTGCAATTATTAGTGGATGTCGCGACTGGATTGAAGAGCTGGCCACTGAAGTCCGGATCACTTGACGTGTGGTGCCGAGTCGGACTTCTCGCTTCTGTCACGCGTGGAGACGACCGGCGGCCGAGGGCTCGAGATCGGACGCCGTGTGCAGGGCAGAGGCTTGGCCCGACGCGACGACTTGCGGTGTATCCGGATACCATCAGTCGTTTGCGTCTTTTTGAAGACCCCTTCAAAGAATGCCAGGTGAGACCCATCAGGCCCACAAGTTACTTCTGTTCACACGAGTCAAAGAGTTGCCTTTCTACGGAGCTACTGAAGGAGTAGATTCGACGTGGCACTCACAGCCATGGCCGCGAGCGACGCTGACGCTGCGGTCGCGAGCGAAGTCGGCGACGGAACTGGCGTCTGCGCTGGCTTGACATTGCCGCCGCTGCTTGACGAGTTTGAACCCGCTTCGGGCAGTGAGACGGTTGACTCCATGAACGTCACGAACTGATACGTAGAGCTGTCGACATTCTTGGTCGGCAGCACGATGTGGGCGAAGACGTGTTGCTTCGTGGCGTTGGGGAAGATCAAGGTCGGCGTGAACGACGCCTCGTTCGCCGTGAAGTTGGCGGTTTGTTGTTCGGAGATCCGGCGGGATGTGCGCGGAACAAGTCGCAAAGCGACGAAGCCTCGCACGAGTGGACTTTTGCGTGAGCGATCTCGACCTGCATTTTCGTAAGAGGGTCCAGCACACTGCCTTCCAGCGCCGTCATGCCCAGCGCGTTGTCACCGTTAAAGTTCAGCTTCGCGGTGACGCAAAACTCGACCTCCTGCCCTGGATATACGGTGTCTCTCTTCACCTGCTCGATCGTGACTTGGAGTGGGCATGCTGTTCCGTTGCCCTCGCGTTTGACGAACGAGTAGTCAAACGACGATACCGCCAGACCTTGATTGACCAGGTAGCAGTACGTCGTGGTGCCATCGTAAACGTACGACGCTTGGCCACAGACAGACCTAGTCAGTCCAAGAGATCAGGCTGCTAGGTGTTGAGCAAGGCCTCACCTGGCGGTATTTGTGGTGTCGCGCTCTCAGTTTCAAGAGCAGTGGCTGCACCACACAGAAAAACCAATGTGGTGCTAACGATCCTGTTCATATTGATCAGTAGGTCTCCACAGCACTTGGCGAGAGAGCGCAAAATCGAAACTGGTGCTACAGCACTCCATGCTGCCCGCTGGCAGTGATGCGCCGCAAGACTGATTCATGGGGAAGTCCACACTTATAGGATACTTTGGGTGGTGCAACGCCTCCCAACTTCCTAGGCAACTTAACATTCGGAATCTGTGGCTCTGCCGCATGATAATTAGCATTGCTCCTTGTCTTCGTTGTAAGTTTGCTGATGTCGTCGAGTCCTGCGGCGTTGCGCGAGCTCGTTACTCATCTCAGAATCGCCTGGATATCGTCGGATATGTCAGCCATCGGGTTCCACGATTCGTGGATCTGAGAGAGCATCTTCGCCATCAGACATCAGAAACGTCGTCGTGAGAGAGCTGAAGAAGTACTTGTCTCAGTACATTCTGACAACGTCACAAATAGTGTGTGGCACACTATCAGTCCGCTTTAAAATCAGGACAAGCATCACTTTGGTCCAACTGCCGCATCGAAAGATGGATGCCTCCAGCTGGTGGGACGGCGCGCGTCGCTGGCTCAGCGTCGCGGCCGGCGCCGCGCTCATGGTCTCCGTGGGCTCGAACCACTCGATCTCGGCCTGGAACGCGCAGCTGCGCTCGCTGCTCGGGTACTCGCAGGCCGAGATCTCGCTCGTGTGCTCGATGGCGTCCTTCGGCGCCTACTTCTCCGTCTCCCCGGGCTTCGTCTTCGACCACGTGGGCGCCCACAGAAGTATCCTCCTCGGCGGCGCGCTGCTCGTGTCTATCTACTTCGTGCTCTCTGTGGGCATCGTAGACGCGCCAGCTGCTATGCACCCGTTGCTCGTCGGCGTCGCGTTCGTCATCGTCGGTCAGGCCAGCAACTTTGGCGTCTTCGCGTCTCTTGGCCCGAATGAGGGGCTGTTCGGCGAAGAAAACCGAGGCAAAATCATGTCACTACAGTTTGCTGCCTTCAGCGGCGGCGGAGCGCTCTTTGCACTGGTGTACAATTCGTGGTTCGACCAGCAGGTACCTCAGTTCTTCCGATTCATGGCCGCGATGTTCCTGTCGGTGTTCCTCTTCGCGTGGTTTGCGACGTACAGACCTCGAAATGGATCAAGTGAGCTCGACAAGCTGAAGGCAATGGAGGAGTTCGCTCCGGTGGACCACGATCTTCAAGGTGGAGAATTGCTCCAGCTGTCGGTGGACATCACGGGCCGTGAGCTGCTTGCAGACTCCCGCTTCTGGCTGCTCTTCTCGACAGTTTTCATTCTCGTTGGTGCCTCGCTCTTCATCATGGCCAACATCGCCTTCATCGTCGAGTCACGGGGCGGCCCAAAGAAGCAGGTGCCAACGATGGTGGCTCTCTTCTCCATCGGCAACTGCGTCGGTCGCGTTGTCGCTGGCGCTGTGTCGGACCACGTGCTTTCGCGGTGCCCCCGCGTGTACTTCATCTCCCTCGCATCGTTGTTCGTGGCCCTAAACCACGTCATGCTTCTCACAATCTCGCCATCGTACCTCGTCGTCCCAATCGCGTTGACAGGTGTCGCCGATGGCATCATGTTCGCTGTCTTCCCCGTGCTGACTCGGGAGACTTTCGGACTCAAGCACTTTGGCAAAAACTTTGGGCTGATGAGTGTCGCGAACGCACTCGGCTTCCCGCTGTTTTACAGCCCCATCGGCTCCTACGTGTACAAGCTGTCGTCCGAGCAAGTCGACGGCGTCGACAAGTGCATCGGCGAGCAGTGCTTCCAACCCGTCTTCTTGCTTGTCGTGGGTCTTAGCTGTTTTGCGCTGCTCGCGAGCCTCAAGTTTGCTGCGCGCCAGCATTACGTCATCGTGCAGTGAAAGCGGCAGCAAGAAGAGACCAATAGAGTTGAACTTCAACCTCTCGGTATTTTCACCCAATGGTCTCGCTGGCACTGGAGGTGGGATTCTGGCCAATCGTACACTCGACACAGGGTGCTGACGTCGATGAGCTCCTCAAATCCGTGATGGCGTTCGGCAGCGACTACGGGCGGCGCGTGCTCAGCCTCGCGGCCGGCATCGCGGGCATGATCGGCGTCGGCTCGGTTTACGCCATATCCTCCTGGAATGCGGAGCTCAAGACCACGCTGCACTACTCCCAGGCGGGCATCTCGGTCGTCTCCTCGATGGCACTGCTCGGCTCCTACCTGTCGTTCTTCCCCGGGATCGTGTTTGACCGGTTGGGGCCGTTTACGAGTGTGCTCCTCGCTGGCGTCGGCCTCGCAGTGATCCACTTGT
This sequence comes from Pythium scleroteichum, assembly GCA_023335855.1. Classification (NCBI taxonomy): domain Eukaryota; phylum Oomycota; class Peronosporomycetes; order Pythiales; family Pythiaceae; genus Pythium; species Pythium scleroteichum. The sequence continues at coordinate 20,230 of JAADVR010000533.1, read as the reverse complement.
TCCTTTACGTCGCGCTGACGGTGTTCCCGTCTCACGTCAGTCCATTTGTGATCGGGTTCTGCCTCCTCGTCGTCGGTCTGCTCAGCGCCTTCACCATCTTCGCGTCCATTGTCGCCAACGAAGGCATCTTCGGCGACACCAACCGCGGCAAAGTCATGGCGACGCTAACGTCAGCGTACAGCTGCGGTGGCGCTGCGTTTGCGTTCGTGTTCAAGCGCGGATTCGATGGCAACGTCCCAGGATACTTCGCGTTCCTCGGCGCGTTCCTCCTCGCGGTATGCGTGTTTGGGTGGGGCGCGTACTACCGTTCGTCTCCGTCGCGACGGATGAGTGAGGAAGTCGTGGATGGTGTGGTCAGCATCCCCGCTCCCTCTGAGAAGACTGCGCTGCTGCGCGCCAACGTCGACCTGACGGGCTGGGAGCTGCTCCAACAGTCGCGCTTCTGGCTCTTGTTCGCGTCCGTGTTTATCATCATCGGCGCGGGACTCTTCGTCATGTCGAACGTTTCGTTCATTGTCGAGTCTCTCGGTGGGCCGGTGGGGCAAGTGCCACTGATGGTCGCGATGTTTTCCATCGGCAACACTGTCTGCCGGCTCGCCGCCGGAACGCTGTCCGATGTCCTCCTCCCTCGTCTGCCGCGCGCCTCGTTTGCTGCGCTTGCTGCTGTGATGACAGCTGTGACGCAGCTTGTCTTTCTGTGGATTCCTAGCCGATTCCTGGTGGTCCCCGTCACACTCGCGGGCATGGCCGAGGGTGTGATGTTCGGCATCTACCCGGTGATCATGCGCGAGGCCTTCGGAATCAAGCACTACGGAAAGAACTACGGGCTCATCAGCTTCGCCAACTGCATCGGCTACCCGCTCTTCTTCAGTCCCATTTCGTCCTACTTCTACCAGCGTCACGCTACAGCCACTGCCTCGACTGCGGGTGGTGCATTCAAGTGCTTCGGTCCGGAATGCTTTCGCCCCGTCTTTTGGCTCATAGCGGTGCTCTGCGGCGTCGCCCTCGTGTGTTGTGTTAAACTCGTGGATCGTCAGTTCAAGACGCACGCGCGGTACCGCACGCTCCCATGACAACCCACAGAAATAGACATGATATTCAGTGCGGCGACTCTTCCAGCCGCCCTTGATACCTGCCCATTGGCGACCTTTGTGCTGGAAGCTTTGGCGTCACGCTGTCCATGCAGCCAACGCGCATCGCCCCAGGGCCAGGGGATCCACCGACATGCCAGTCTTCGAGAACCACGGAAGCTTTGCGGCGATGAACAGTAGAAGTACAAGTAGCTGTGAGAATGGCGAGCTCAGGCGGGGCGGACCATGCAAGAAAGTTTCCACAGAAAACTCGAAACACCTCCACGCACCAATGAATTCCTTTATAGAGGTCTTGTGGAACACAACAGCTATCAACTTGGCGAGGAGCTCTTGCATTCGTTTTCAGAGGCTCCGAGCCGTTTCTTCCGCGTTGAAGTGCTGCAAAATGGAATTGGTGGTTGCCCCCTAACGAATCGATGGAAGGAAGCCCACGCTCAGCCGCAAGCAAGCGCTCGTTTGCGATGCTGCGTCATCGAGGGTTCAATGATCCGGCCACTTGCGCGCGTGCGGGGTTTGCATTCGCGCCAGCCTCGAGGCGAGCGGTCGCGGAAGATCGTCGCCTCGCTTGGTCTGACTACAGCCAGCGCATCCATTTTCGCACTCCTGCGCGTCCAACATCGCGCGTGACGTGCCCGCCCCCAAGCGCCTTCCCCCTTCCCTCCCCTGCGCGGCGGATTTCTTCCAAGGAAAAGACTGCGGTCGTCCACCACCTCGAGGGCGACGACGACGTCGACTGCCAGACAACTTCATATCTGTTCCTGGAGAAAAGAAGAAAACCTCGCGTCGCGGACTCGCCTTTGTTCTCGTCACGAAAGCGGACACGCTCGAATACGCCACTTGCGATCGGTTTGGGTGTCGTGTGGAAGCACGCACACTCAGACAGCGATGACAGCCCAGCGTTGGAGGAGGAACGTGTGGATGCCCTTGGCTGCGGCCGCCGCCGTGTCCTCCAGTCTCTCCACAGCTTCTGCTCCAGGTCAGGGAGTGGTTCCGCCATCATCTATGCGGCTGCTTGGCGAAGCTGATGTTGTATTCGATGGGCGGACCACCTACTGCTGGGGAGTGAATGCGAACGTGTCCAGCTCCAACGTCACCGACGATCTTGTGTTCCTTCGTGGCTCGGGGGCGCAGTGCCCTCTCGAGCTTGAGCTCACCATTGGAAGCACGCAGATTTTCGTTAATCAGGTCGTCGAGGCAACATGGACAGTCTCTCCATCGAAGAGCGACAGCGCCATTATCTCCCTGGCGAACACGCCGGCGTTGATCGACAAGCGTACTCGAAGTCGCGTGACAATTATCCACTCGAACGTCCACACGTGCCATTTCGGGTCACGATGTGATCCTTTCCGGCAAGGGCAGACTGACACCAATGCGACGACCAACCAGATTGGAAACCTCAGTGACGCCACGACTTTCACGAGCAATGAGATCAAGTTCATGACGCCAGGCAAGCGTGTTGTCCTGGCGCATATCATTGTCCCCGCCACGAGCTTCGATGCACGGTTCGACTTCGCGGTTTTCACGACAGTCGACGTGCTTTCCGCCACAGAAGAAGCTGGGGAAACTACAGTGCAAAGCAACGGAAGCGGGCCGCCGACTAGTGATGCAGGAGCTGCCACACCAAGCAGCATCCACAAAATTTCCCATCGCCAGATTGTTGTGCTGATCATCGTGGGCGCCTTGCTACTCGGGTTGCTTGTCGTCGTCGTTGTCTATTCCGCAAAGACGAAGAACCAATTCCTGTGTTTCCAGAAACGAAACGACCGTGACTCGATGGCGTCCAAGGTCAGCAACTACTGCGTGCATGGCTCGCACATGCGGACGCGCTCGTCCGACTGGACCGAGCTCTACGCCATCGACGACATGCTCCCGACGACTGTGGTCGGCGACGAGGGCAACGCCATCGCCATCATGCGCGCCAGCCGCGCATCCACACCCAACTCGTCTCCATCATCGCCATCCTCCCACGACCGAAAGGTCGCCGACTTCCGCCACGACGTCGCTCGGTGGGACGAGCGGTCTTCCGCGTCCCCGATCACGCCGTCCTCGAGCGCCATTCTCATCGCGGGCTTCCACGACCCGGACATGATCTCCAACACGCCGGCGAACGACTGCTTCGTGCCGCTCGAGTCGCTCGTGCTGGCCTCGCCGCCGTCCGAGTGCGTGCGCCCAGCGTCGCCGCTGGCGCGCTGGAAGAAGCCGTTCCGCAGGCACAAAAAGCAGCAGCGCGCCACGCAGCCGCCCGACGACTCGGGCGACGAGACCGAAGTCGATATCTAAACACTCTCGTGCCGTACTAGTCGATGTAGAAAGTGCCAGCCCCTCATTTTGCAATGTATCCATTGGCGTCCGGTGGCCGAACGACTGGTCCTGGCAATGCGTTGTCGTCGCGACCCTGCGTGTCGACCGAGGCATTCCGCATACCCATCAATCAGCCGCCGTCACACTCGCTTCGTCCGCAGCGCGCTGCGGCTGCGCTCGTGCTGGACAGGGCTCGCAGAGAGCGCACATTTTGGTGGGCGCCTTTTGATTCGCCGCCCTCTCATCCCCATGCGTGCGCCATCCCATCGGTGATTGGTCTCTTCTGTCGGCTACGGTCCAAACGTCGTCTTCTTATTGGCTGATAATACTTTAAAATTTCTTCTATTGGTTGAAAAGTCGCAAGATTCAGTCCTTGGAGAGTGGGATGGTGGCCGACGGCGCTCTAATAAAAGGCCACGCGAAGGAACCAGAGTGGCCGTCTGTTGGGGTCGGCCCAGTATCCCAGATTCCCGAGTGAGCCGATGAGCAGCTCCACGCGCCAGCGCAAGACGGTCGCGGACGCCTACCGCGGCGCCGTGCACGAGGTCGAGAAGCGCGTGGACGCCGTGCGCGACGTCGTGGCCGAGGGCTTCGAGAAGCTCGAGAAGCAGGCCGAGCACTGCCGCGACGTGGTCGTCGAGGAGTTTGAAAAGTGGTCGCTCTGGGCCTACAAGGACCTCATGGGCGAGGAGTGGGACGCGCAGCCGGCGTGCTTCATCACCGACTACCTGCTCGCGATCCAGTGCTTTGGCTTCGCGCTCTACATCACGTTCTACGCGACCGACAACGACAACCCGTGGTACCTCATCTACTTCGTCGCGCTCGGCACGTCGGCGGCCGTGGGCGGGCTGCTCCACCACGTGGCCTTCGAGGCGCTGCGCGGCATCGGCGACGAGAAGAAGAAGAGCCTCGTCAAGTCGGCGCGCGTCTTCGGTTTCAACGTGAACCGCAAGACCGTGGATCAGACCATCGAGGTCATGTGGCGCATCGTGCTCGGCTCATCCATCCTCAACAACTTCGCGCTGCTCTCGCTCGCGGCCAGCCGCCACATCAGCGAGGCCTGGTCCTACACGTTCATCTTTGGCGCCGGCGCATGCTACGCCGGACTGGCGATCTGGGCCACGGTCAACATGAACGTCTTGTTCCTCATGGTCGGCTTCATGCCGGCCATGGTCTTCGGCGCGATCACGAGCCTCATGACGCTGACGTGGGAGTGGGGCCACTCGACCAACGAGCTGCTCGTGTACGTTCTCAAGCTCAGCAGCGGGCTCGTGCAGGGCCTCATTGTGAGCCCGAGCAACTCCAAGTTCAACCACAACGCCTTGTCTCACGTGCTGCTCAGCGTCGCTGCAACGTTCGTGCTGGTCCACTTTCGTCTGTAGAGCAGGAGTGGCGATTCAATAGAGTTTTGTATGGGGAGGCTTCGTCGCGCCTGTGGTGTCGTCGCCGGCGTATGTACAAGAGGATCGAATTCCGCATGGGAATGTATTAAGACTTGCGCTACAGTTGGAGCGTTTTCAGTTATTACTTCGAGCAGTATTTTCGTCTCCTATTGGTCTGTGGAACACCACGTTTGGGACTGGTATCAACAGAGACCCGAGCACCGGAGAGGCGTATGCTTCTCTTTGGGGGCAACCTAACGGGCAGCAAGACCAACGGCGTTGCCCATGCCGCCCAAATCCACACCAACCGACCGACCGGCGGTCCGTCCTCGGCCACGACTGCTCAGGACGAACCGGAAGTGCTGTCACCTCACACAGACGTTCTCCATCGGCTGACCAACCATGAACTTCGCTTGCTGGAGGAACTGGAACGGACGCGATCAAAGCTTCAAGCAGAATGGCGCGTAAAGCTCGCGGATCTACAGCGGGAAGAGCCAGAGACGGCTCAGGCTCTGTTTCAGCGAGGACCCCCATCAGTCGCTCAGCTCACGCAGCTCTTCCTCGTTCCCAAACCGACCTCACGACCTGACTCAGGTCAGCATGAACGAGAGATTAAATCCCTCATGCGATCTCGAACAATGGTTCCAAGCTCAAGCCAGCGATCGAAACGCAGTCTACCCCACAAGAAAGTTCGACTCGACGAAACTTCCAAGCCGCAGGTGAGTCTCAACAGGGAGCCGTCACATCCAAGGATTCGAACGAATCTCGACGTGCTTCCTATCCTCACAAGTGCAGCTGAAACTCCATTCGAGGTCGGTTTGGAAGCTCCGAGCTCACTGCCATCAGATCAGCAACACGTTCTGCCTATCTTTCGTCTACCGACTGTTAATGTAAACGCCACGGCGGCTGTCCTTGCCGCGAAAGAGGTCGAGACGTTTGAGGAGAATCGCGAGCGACAACAAGCGAGTGAGACGCTGGGCCTCACTCTGGACGAAATCGACATGCTTGAGGCAAAACTTCGCGGTGAACAGTTATCTCCTCGCTCTCACGGATTGAAAGATGGGAGGGTAGTCGAACGAAAGTCTACAGAGTCGAACGAATCAGGAACAAGACTGCGAGGTTTTCAGACTAAACCCAAACGCGCGACTCAAAAGAGCTCCAAGAGAGTCCAAACCATCCCAAAGAGGCCCAAAGGTGGAGCAGAAGAACAGCCCAGCGATGTGTTGCGGAGAGAACTCGAAACCTCTCTCTTCAGTGTCCAACACCTTACGCGACTGGTGAAAGACGACATTTTCTCGGCTCAAATGATGTGTCCTGCTTCAGAACTTCGCACGTCGGTATGTCATTGTCGCATTCATCGTCAATAAGACGTTCACGTACTAACTGCTCTGGTTTAGCTCTATTTCAAACGATGGGGGAAGGAGAAAGTTGAGAAGGTTTTCAGACGACTACTTTACAACTTCCAAGGAATCGCATTCGAGCGGTGGAAGCAATGTGTAGTGTTTGAGAAGCAACAAGAAAAACTGCAGGCATATCTCATGTACAAGGGCAGCAAAAGGCTCGATATATTCCTGCTCAATTGGACTCATCGCAAGCTTCGCCAGGCGTGGACCAAGTGGTTGTCCGACATAGTCCAAGCTAAGGCTCTGGAGCGAGCTGCGCTCGAGCTCGACGCGATCAGAGTGATCCAACGAGCGATGCGCGGCTACCGTGGTCGTATGTTCGCGCGTTTGATCCGCATGCAAAAGCGTTTTTCAGAAGAAACTGCTGCCGCCATCAAAATACAGCGACAGTTCCGCGGCAGTGTCGTCCGCAAGTTTTTTCGCTTGAAGAAGCTCAACAAACGACGCCAAGTTGCTGCGATTAAGATCCAGTCACTAAGTCGTGGACACTTAGCGCGTCAACTGCGGCGACGTCTCCAAAGCGAGCGGCGGCGTTACAAAGCAGCGAGTCGAATTCAAGCGCTATATCGTGGCCGAAAGGCTTGCCGTGATGTGGCTGCTATGCGCCGCCTGCAGCAAGTCACTGCTGCTGCGACTCTTATTCAGCGCCGATATCGTGGTCGACTCGGCCGAGCGAAGTATCTGCGTCAACAAATCGAACGTCATCGCAATAAGGCAGCTATCTTGATCCAGAGTGTGGCTCGTGGCTTCCTCGCACGCCAGCTACTTGTGCATCTAAAAGATGACCGTAGAAAACTTCTTCAACTTCATAGTGCTGCGGCTACAAGGATCCAGAAAGTGTATCGGGGCCATCGCTCTCGGCTGGGTACACAACTCAAGCTCATCGCGCTACGCGAGAAGGACAAGATGCGTCGTCGAGCGGCGATCAAGATCCAGACCACAGTTCGATCTCGACAAGCACGGTTCACAGTTGCTCGGATGAAAGAGCAGCGGCTAGGAAGAATGGTGGCGCTCGCTCGGCTCTGGGTGGAGTACTGGAGCGAGGACACTTCCCAGTGGTTCTACTTCAACACCGAAACGGGTGAAGCCATTTGGGCCCCTCCGCCGACTGGATACACCAAGGCTGATGGCTCGCTCGTGCTTCAAAGCGGAAAAATCATCGAAAATCCTGTGGACGGTGAACTGGGCGATCCTTCATTGGCTTTTCCAACTCGCAAGAAACCTGGCGAAACAAGCAAACTTCACGAGGTCCACGACGTTGTTCACAAACATGTACTCCATGGCGATGATGAAGACGACGACGAGGACCGACTCTGTGTAGAGTGCGAGGAAGAAGATGCGCTGCGCAAGTGCGACCAATGCGAAGACGTATACTGTAATGCGTGCTACCAGAAGCTACACAGTTCGGCCAAGCGTGAAATGCATACTTGGAAGGCGATAGGAACTATGCGTTGTGTTGAGTGTGAGAAGATGAAAGCAACACGGTGGTGTAGCGAGTGCCAGGATCCGTACTGTTTGGGTTGCTTCACGATCATCCATTTCAAGGGCAACAAGGCAAACCACGAATGGACCGATATGGCGGCGTTCCGCAAGCAGAAGAAACGCTTGGAACTTGAAGCTGCACGTGCAGCCGCGATTCATGAAGAAGAAAGCGCACAGACTTACGACGAGTTTATGCGTTCGGACGACTATCAGTATGTCACACAACTGGCCACCGAGGAAGCCTACTCGTATCCGGATTTGTACGTCGAACCAAGAGCAACTGCGTCATTCTACGCTGGAGGTGGTGCTGTGGCGTCTATGTCATCGCCTGGAAGTGCCGCAACTCCGGCGGAAGAATGGACAACACAATACGATGAAAGCTCCGGCCAGTATTACTACTATAATGTGTCTACTGGGGAGTCGAGGTGGGCGTAGCATGTTTGGGAAAATCTAATAAATTATGGCGAAGGGGGTCGGCGCTCGCGTGCTTCCTCAAAGCTCCACCTCTTCTGTATTGAGTGCGTTTGTCTCCACATCTTGATTGAGAGGGAGGGTTCGCGCGGACTCGGCGTCCAGCGCTCGAGAGGAGCGATTGGAGTCGTCTGTCGCAAGTCTCGATCGGTTCGAGTCGTCTTCGTAGCCGGCGACCGTGCGCGCCGAACTGTCTGAGTCCACAACGAAACCGAACAAGTTGGAGTCATTCGAACGATTTGAATCGTCAGCACCACCGAGACCAAGGAGATCAGATCTCGAAGAGTCAAACGCATCGTTGGACCGATCGGTGTCAGGATAGTTGAAATCCACCGAATTCTTGGAGCTGAAAATTTTTGGCGTCGCCCCCGCAACGATTTGACCGGGCGACGTCGTCGGTTCGTACAGATAGCTGCGAGTACTGTCGTTTAGCCGCAGTGTCGTTGTGGCTTCTCGGTTATAGAGTATCGGTTCGCTGGGCTGGCGCGGCTGTCCTCCATAGCCAGTGTACGGTGCACGCGTCGGCGCGCTCACACGCGGACCCCGATTCGTGCGTCCGTCGATGTTCATTCCAGAGCCGCTGTAGTAGTCGCCTGTCTTGTCTTGCGAGGACGGTGGTGAAAACGCCGTCATGAAGAACGCGTCCGGCGCGTCGTCCCGCGCAGTCACCGGCGGCCTGCTGTTGTGTTTTCCCTTCAGGAACCAATAGAGGATACCGAGCAGCGCCAGCACGACAACGGCGCCGACGATGATGATCGCGACGGCCGTCGGGGAGAGACCGCCGCTAGAGTTTCCTGCAGAGATAGGTGGCTGGTATGAGCCTCTGTGTTCCGTCCGTTTCAATTGTTGCTGGACATACCCGAGGCGTCTCCGCCGTCGACTGCGGCTCCTCCCGTGGCCGCCCACGCCGCTACCACGAACCACGCGGACGTCGTCCTCGACACCGCTTTCATGGTCGACTGCGCTTCAGTTCGTGAGTGGCACGCCGGGAAGGCGGCCGAATCGGGTGCCGCGGGGATGGGGACGGCATTGTTCCACGCTTTGGCGCCGCCGCCAATCCTCAACAAGGAGCTATTACTCCATTTTAGTACGTTTAGGTAAACTGATTATAGACCCTCAGCGAATGTACTGTAACAGTACGGTTAGCGAGACGTCTAACTGTGCAGCGAAATCTAAAACTCGCATGTTGAATTAATTTGTGATCAGTCTCTTTCGAGTGAGCAAGTGAGGGCCACATCGTGAGTTCCACACAGCAGCGAGCGCAGATGCATTGCACAACTTCTGTTCAAAGTCCGCAAAAAAAGCGAAAGATTAGGATCAAGTTTCTCACGGCTCATCGCAAGCCAATCAATCTTCAAGCGATACCGTACACCAGAGTTTCACTTGAGCTGGTTTCTGAGTCTTCTCGAGTGTGGCCCAACCTGACCAAGTGAGTTGGGTGAACCGCCGTGGGTGCAGAATATGGTCGCGCACAAAATGTGACTTGTGACTTAAATTGTGATCCACGACTACGAAAAACCGTACTTTACAGAATATATTCGGTACACATCATCCAATGTTCTTCATGTTGCTTTCCCACTTCACCTTCCGGGCGGATCATGGCGTCGACAACGGAAACGGGGGTCTCGCCCGACGGCTTTCCTGGCCTAATGGGAGATCCGCTGGGCGTCACCAGCGTCGCATCCTCTGCGCCTGTCTCTGCTCCGCCCGTCGGTGCCGCTCCCAACGCGGAGCGTGACCCAGCCGATGCGCTGTCGTTCGTGTTCCAGGTCGACTGCTCGCCGATTCTCGACGTGGACGACCAGCCCGTGGCGCTCTTCCACCACCCGCGCGCGAAGATGGACGTGGCGCTGGACTTTACTCTGGTTATCGCCGTCGACAGGGCGCTGAACATCGCTCAGTTGCCGCCTGGACAAGACGCTACAGACGGGAAGCCAACGGCGCAGCTGACCCTGGTCGGCAACGGCGAGGAACTGGAGCTCGAAGAAGACGAGTACATTACGGACGTCAAGTGGATCGATAACGAGCGCTTCGCCGCCAGCTACTCGTCCGGGATCCTGCGTGTTTTCCATCGTGAAGGGCGCTTACAGTTGGCTCAGGTGCGTTCGTCATGTTGTTGGCGAGAATCTTATGTAGTTGATTGATGTTGTTGGACTTGTCGTAGAAATTCCATTACGCGAGTATTCTTAAGCTCGACATCAGCCCCAGTGTGTCGACCAAGATCACCGGCAACGCGGTCCGAGAGGTCGACGTGCAGGCTGAGACTCCCGCCGGTGGGGAACTATGGGTTTTGTACGAGGATGCGACTGTTGCAATCGTGCAGATCCAGGAACTGCTTTTTCGTATTCGCGCTGCAGTTTATGGTGCGGGTGCTTCATACTAGTTCATCAACGTTTTACTTACGGTCTCGTGGTGCCTTACAGGTCCAGCCCAAGCCAACAAGTTTCGCAAGTACGCTCTTCGTGATCAGAGTGAAATAGTGGCTGTCGCGCCGTGTGGTCAAGCCAAGCCAACTATCTTTCAGTCACACCCTCGCCTCGGTGTACATACGGTGATTAGCGTTGGCACTGGGCCGTTCCTTTCGTTTTACCATGCTGGAAACGACCAGAATTCGATCATCCATCTAGCTCATATCGCCACCGCAATTGCGTCGCGAGCTGCTGGGGCTGTATGGACGTTTGCCAAAAGTTGGGGCTGGTCAAGTGGCTCGACGGCAGGTGACAGCAGTTGGACGGGAGACGCAAACGCTTCCGGTGAAATGCGCGCGGTTGACGCCGCTGCTGAACATGTTGCAGCTCCAGTGGGGAATATGCGCGCTATATCAGAAGATTCTCGTCGACGATCCCGGATGCTGGTTCTGAGCCCAACTGGTTGCTTGGCAGCGATTAGTGACACACTAGGACGTATCCTTCTGGTAGACACAAGCCGGATGGCTGTGATTCGCATGTGGAAAGGATACCGGTACGCTCAAGTCGGTTGGATGCATGGAACTGAAGGCAAGCGAAGAGCAAAAGGGCTGTACTTGGTTATTTATTCTGCTCAGCGAGGAATTGTCGAAGTATGGCGAACACGTTACGGTCCCCAAGTCTTCAGTTTCGCGGTCGGGAACAATGCGCGATTATTTACTCATTACACTGCTCGCCAAAGACGTGCTCGCTGCGTCGTGTTATCGGGGGGGTTGGATGCGACGACAGAAATGATCGAGGTGAAGCCGCATGCACCGAGTGTATCCATACTGATGAAATACTTTACTCAGAATAAGTTGCAAGAGGAGAACTTCGTTCTTCATCAAATAATCGGCGCTATTCAAGCATACGCAAAGAAGAAGCGAGTTGATTCGTCGCACACACTTGAACAAGACTCGATCGATCCCCTGCTTGCTGATATCGCGACTTTGTCGTCACCAACATCAATTCAAACTCTTCTGGATATACTGCTGGCTCCTGAGATGGCGGCACTGAGTGCGTCATTTGTGCTAAAAGTCTTTGAAAAGCTGCAACCGGTGAGTATTCGTGAACGAAACGTGAAATCCCCTACCCATTCACCATCATATTGTATACTATTAGGCTATCCAAAATGGGATGGCGTCGCGTTCCCCTACTGGAACTGAGCTGTCCTTATTGTGGCAGCTTCAGTGGAGACATCGTATCGTGTCCGCTTACGTCGGACTGCACTCGGTGAGTGAGGAATCGCTGGCAAAGATATTCGAGCGATGTCTTATGCATTGGCTCTGTTTGTTTAGGAATTCACAAGAGCTCGCCATATCATTGAGAAAACGACGAAGGATATATCTGCTGTGCTGGTCAAGCACGGAACTTCTGATGATGAAGTCGGGAGTTCACGTTCCAGGTTGGTTCCGTGGCTCGAGTTGTATCGAAGGGCTGGACACAGTTGGAGCGATGACAATAACGAAAGTACTCGCCAGTCGATCCAGCGAGCTGTCAATCTGACTTGGTGGGAATTCATGGAGTTCTTCTCCATGCCATTCACGGATCCCGAGCTACCAAGACGACGTGACATTGTGGCTTTGTACGAGCAGACGGAGAAAACGGAAGTATTTCTTCGTGAAGCATTCCAGTTGCTGAATGTCCCAATCTTGCGAGCAAGTATTCGTCAACCCCATTTGGCCACCTTATTGACCTTCCTATTCACCCCTGTCTTGTCGAATGTATTTGCCGTCCAAGAGCTCCAGCAATTGCACGCTTCCGTTTTTCTGGCGACTTCAACTCATACTCCGCTTTATATCGAGTGGTACTTCTCGCTTCCGATTGGATCAATCTTGGCGATTCCACCACCAAGCCTTTCCTGTGCATTTCAACGTTGGCTAACCCCTTACATCGGTGAGCCAGACTTTGAGCGTGATATGGAAGATGACGAACAAGACGATGACGTTGAATCAGCGAACAAACGACGGCTCTCAACTTGTCCAGATTCTCTCGCACAGATCTTTCGCTCTTGTGTCAGATCTCAGAGGCTTATCCACGCATTCATCTTGGCCGAGCAGTGTCGGTGGGGTGAACAGCAACAGTCAAAAGCAATTGAAGAGTCGACACTTGGCAAGTACAGCAGTGTTGACGGGGGGTTGCGATGGAGCATTCTTCAAGACTGTCTCGCGAAGGCAGTTTATACAGCACTTCGGCTTGGGAGGCTTGGGAAAACGTCCGTTGAAGGAGTGGAGAACGTTGATGATGTCTTACGATTGATTGCGCTGATGCAGTTAAATGAAGGCTACGATCTTGAAGAAGGCGATCTCGAGATAAAACTTTCGTCAGGCGTGTTAGACAGTCCAGCGCAAACGATGAAGGCAGCAGCGTCAGATAGCTGGGTTGAGTCACTTGAGCATTGCCGCACTTCCAGCCAAATGAAGAGTTGGCTGAGTGTGCTGCAGAGCTTCCCCCAGTTCGCTGATAAGAACACGCTATTTTGCTTCCGCGCAAGTCTGCTCTGCGCTGCGTGGAATGCTGAGAGGTCGGATATGCATCAGCTTGAAGATGCTGTCAACGAAGCTAAAGCAATCTCTTCCAGTAAACTTCAGGTTGCCATGAGTGTCCATATCTGGGAGCGATACATTCGCGTCCATGTTGTGACACTGATCAGTTTTTGGGAGGAAAGTGCGGCAGGTCGGAAGCCTCAGCGTGGACTGCAGCCTCAGATTGCCCGTCGTTTCTTCGCAATAATTCACGGTCTCCTCAGTCTTCTCGCTGTTGCAATAAAACATGTTCAGTCGAGTGGAGAGGCTATCGCAGGCGGCAGCTTTGCGGGATCTGATGGAGAAGAGAATGCACGACACGAAGGTGAGAGTGAAGATGCCGATAGTGTGGACGAAGTGGAGGATGAACAGCCTGCAAGTGCAACAATGGGATGTCTGACTACGCGGAGACGGTGGCCAACCCCTGTTCGTGACTTGCGGAAGGTATTCGAGCACAAGTGGCCCCCTGCACACAGTGCATCAGCATTCATGCAGTCACTGCATGATTTTCCGGCGCACCAAGTCTCAGCATCTCGCATCGCTGATCACATCAGTTTGATCCTGTTGCTCGACTCTTTTGCAGCTACTTCGGTGACTCCAGTGTCTATTGTAAAGCTCTATCCGGACAGTGGTCGCGACTTATGTCGGCCTGACTCATTCATTGCGGTCGCGGACTCTGTTGCTCGCGTTACAAACGCTTCAACGAAGCGAATGTTAGACAAGGAACGAACGCAATTTCTTCGTGAGCTACTTCACTACGACAATGGGCTTGGGTTCGCGCTTGCTGAGTCGTTCAATCTCCCGACTGAGCTGATTCGGGAGGAATACGTCGTCTTTCTGTACCAGAGTGGAAAAGACGAGCAAGCTGATTTTGCACTCGACAAGATGAAGGAGCCTGAGAGACTGGTTGCTCAGTTGGGGGCAATCGCTCGCGCTCGCTTATCATTGATCCTGCAGCGCATGAAAGCCGAGGTCGAGTATGCCATGATTATGAGCATTTTTCCAGCTGATTTGTTCATGTGGATCATTGCTGAGAAGCTGCCGCCATTTGTGGCAGACAAGCAAGTCGAGAAGCTTGACACAACTCCTTCCCTCACCGGCACAAGTATGATCTTGCTTCGATGTTTATCTCTGATGCCGCAAACCGGTCCAGAGTTCGAGAAGATCAGTGCTATGTCGGTGTTGGCGAAGGACATCATCTCGAGAGTGAAGCATCAGCAGCAGAGCACTCGTCACGAGTAAGAAGTAGTGCAGGCTTATGCTCACACAGCTGACAATAACGGTCAAATATCTAATGTGTTTGGCTGTGCTATCGTTAATCGTGGATGCGGAATGCCTGCTTTGAAAAAACCGCATCTTCCACATTCTTCCACTCAATCTCCACGTCTAAGAATCGCGGATTTTCTGCGTTACGGCGCACCCACCACTTTCCTTGCAGCTCGTCACCCTCGGAAACGGCGACCGGCTGCTCGATGTGAAAGAACACCTGGTGCCAGTGAGTGGGCGTACCTTCGACGCCCGTGGTGAAGTACTCGGGCTTCGCACAACCACGTTCAAAACCGATGTCAAAACTCGACACAAAGCCGTACAGCGTGCTCGTCTTCGTCACGCGCAGAGTGAAGTCTGCGCGGTAGTCGAGCTCATCGTACGTGACGTAGTCGATATCGATGTTCTTGAGCAAAGCTCGGTCCGTGAGCACGTCCTGTGGAGGCACGTCCTCGACGAAGCCGTCGCGGATCGAGATCTTGGACTTGACAGCCTTCATGTTGAAGCCGTAGACACTGTCCCAGAAGTTGATACGCTGCTGCGAGTCGTAGACGCCCTGGATGTGCATCGAGCACTTGTCTGGGAACAAGTGGCCGCCCGGTGCGAGCCACTTGTCGCGCGCAAAGAGCACCGTGTCCAGCATCGATTCGTACAGCAGGCAGTAGCCCATCCACTCAGAAATGATCACTTCCACCTTGTCGATGCCTGCAGGCAACTCGAGCTCTTCAACCTTGCCCTTGACGATCGTTACCACGTCCTCCAGTCCATTGTCCTTGACGATCTGTTGAGCGACGGTACCCATTTCGCTACGATCAATACCGATCACTCTCGCGGCGCCGGCCTGCGCAGCAAACATGCTGAGGATACCCGTACCGCAGCCAACGTCCAGCACGACCTTGCCCTTGAAGATCTCGGGGTTGTTGAGGATCGCGTTACGGTATGCGTCCGTGCGGATCTTGTCCGTGATCATCTCGCGATGGATGCCCACGTGCGAGTACGAGTCAAAGTAGTACGTGTCGTTATCAGCAGGCTTGACAGTCGCTGGTTTGTCGCTGTCTTCCTCTGCAACAAAATCGTGGACTAGTCGCGTGTACTTGAGGAGCTGCTGCTTGAGCTGTTCGTTCTCGCGCTGGAGTTCGTCTACAGACTTGGGCTCAGCCGATGGAGCCGCAGCAGGTGGCTCGCTGTGCTTCTCCTCGCGCTCTGGATCGAGATCGTCTTCGTCGCTGTCGTCGTCAGCGCACTCGAGACAGTAGAGCAACGGGTCGTCCTGCACCACGGGCTGCAGGAATTCCTCGCCGCGGAACGCCGCAGCGCCGTCGGCTTGGATCTTCGCGACGATCGCGTCCACGGCCAGACCTTCGGCGTGCATCTTGCGCAGAAAGTTGACCAGCTGGATCGTGCCGTACATGTCGAGTTTGAGCGTCGCGATGGTCCGTTGCAGCGAGAAGCCAACGTGCGCCTCCTCGAGATGCGCGTGCAGCGGCGCCTCGGCAGGCAACGAGGCCTCGCAGAATAGGCAGCGGAAATGCGGTGCGTCGGTGCCTTCGTCCACCCAGTCGTCCCAGCTCTCGGGCTCCTCGTCCGCATCGCAGCGCCGCTCGTCGTCGCTCAAGGTCATGGCTGGCGGCGTCGCAAATGGCTCCACCTCCAGTCAGCAGCTCTGCGCGATTCCCGACAGTGACGCCATTGTCGCAAATCCAGGGCTTGATGGTATTATCGACATATCCGATACGAACCGCCCGTTATGAGCCGGCCCCGGCTTTCCCAAGCGGAACAAGCATAATCCCGGCGGAAAGAACACGGGCATCCGGTCAGCGCGCCATGGTCGTCCACAGCAGCAAGTACGACCTGCTCATCAAGCTCCTGCTCATCGGCGATAGCGGTACGTGGCGCACGCTCGCGACG
This sequence comes from Pythium scleroteichum, assembly GCA_023335855.1. NCBI lineage: Eukaryota > Oomycota > Peronosporomycetes > Pythiales > Pythiaceae > Pythium > Pythium scleroteichum. The sequence continues at coordinate 3,957 of JAADVR010000533.1, read as the reverse complement.
GCGGAGAGCACTGGACGCTGACTGCGCGTCGCGATGGAACGACTTGGCTTGTATCTCTCTCTATCCCCAGGCGTCGGCAAGAGCTGCGTGCTGCTGCGGTACTCGGACGACTCGTTCACGACGTCCTTCATCACGACCATCGGGTGAGCGTGGCGAGATAGAAGACGTCGGGGGCCCGCCGCGCGCTGACGGGGAGTGGCCTGTAGCATCGACTTCAAAGTCAAGACCATCGACGTCGACGGCAAGCGGATAAAGCTACAGATATGGGACACAGCCGGCCAGGAGCGCTTCCGCACGATCACGACCGGTAGGCGCTGTGGACAGCGGCCGTTCGGGACGAAGCTGTTGACAGAGTTTGTGTGAACGAAGCCTACTACCGTGGCGCCATGGGAATTCTACTCGTGTATGATGTGACCGACGACCACTCGTTCCAGAGTACGTAGCGCCATACCCTCGCGCTATGATATGGGCGTTGGACTGAGGTGGCCGCTTGCTGCAGACATTCGCAACTGGATGACCCAGATCCGACAGAACGCGTCGTCGAACGTCAACAAGATCCTCATTGGCAACAAGTGCGACGTGGATCCGTCAGAGCGGGTACGGCGCGTGTGGCTCGTGCTCTGCTCGTTCCTGCTACTCAATGAACTTCACTTGTTTCGGCAGGTCGTGACGACGCAGCAAGGTCAAGAACTCGCTGACGAGTTCGGCATCAAGTTTTTCGAGACGAGCGCCAAGAACAACATCAACATTGACGAGGCGTTCCGCTCCATCGCCGTCGATATCCAGAAACGACTCGCCGAGAGCGAGCACGACAGATTAGATGTAGCGAATGGCACCAAGTTCCGCGTGGACGAACAGCACGAGCAATCCAAGGACGGATGCTGCAATTGAGACTTGGCGCATTTTTCGTGCCCAGTCATGCATGCAGAAACGATGTAGTCGGACGCCTTTCGTAGCAATCTGTTTTTCTCTCTGTCTTCTGTTTGTTTTGATGGAGAGATTTCGTGACACCGAAGACAACGTAGAGAAAGAACCAGCAGAAATTGCAGTATGCACATCACGAGATAATTTACAATCCCTACCTACTTGGTCTTAAACTTCTTGCTCTTGTGATCCACCTTGGCCGGCTTCTTGTGCTTCTCGGTCAGCTTGGCCGCGAGCGACGACTTGGCTTCCTCCCCCTTGCGCCAGAACTGGCCATCAGTGGTGCGGAATGACGCCTTGGGTGCGCTTGCGACAGTCTCAAGACTGATTATGACCATGCGATCGCCGATCCTCAGGCCGCTGCGCTTGACTGCGGCGACAGCTTCCTCCTCTTTCGAGAACTCGACGTAGCCGAAGCCCTTGAGCTTCTTCGTGTGGTTCCACAGCGGCAGTCGTACGCTGACGATCGTCCCGCAACTAGCTAGCGCCTCCTTCACTGTGGTCTCCTCAACGTCGTACGGCAGGTGCTTGATGAAGACGGTCTTGCAGCCTTTCACCGCCTTCTTCACACTGTGCTGCTCCTTGAGCGCTGTCTCTAGTGTGCGTGGTCGCTCGGCCAGCTTCACTGTCAAATACCGGCCGAAAAGGTATTTGCCGTCGAGCTTGAGCGCTTTCGGAATCGCAGTCGCTGATTCGAACACGACGTGCGCGTACCCACGCGGCTTGCCCGAGTCCTGGTATCGGGGCATGCGCACCTCCTTGACGATCCCGCACGGCGCAAAGTGCGTCACGATGTCGCTCTCGTTGGCCTTGTACGGGATGCCTTCGATATAGACAGTCGCTTCGGTCTTGCGCGCGGCTTCGTCTTGCAGCTCCTTGGACAGAACGCTGGTCTCCTCGCTCTTCTTCTGTTTCGGGACGCTTGGCTGGGCATTTTTCTTCTGTGGGCTCTCGACCGGCTCCTCCTCGCTTTCTTCGTCCTCACTGCCGGAATCGCCGTCTTCGCTGTCTTTTTTCACAGCCGCCGGGCGGAAAAGAGCATTCTCCGTCTCGTCGTCGCTCGAGTCACTCTCACTCTCGCTCTCGCTGCCCGGCGCCTCCTTTTTGAACTGCACCGACTCCTCCTCCGACGCTGAGCTGCTGTCCTCTGACTCGGAGACGGACGGAGATTTCTCCACTCGCAAGCGCTTTCTGCCCTCGGCCTTCTTCGCCTTCATCGCGTTCGTCGTCTTGGCCATGGTGATCAACGTTAGTGCCGTTTCGGAGACTTCCACCAGTCATTTGGACCAACAGAGGCTATACCATTGGTTACAATTTGACTTGATCATGCACACTAATATCCAACCAATCGATTGTATCCATGTATCTCACAACTCCAGTTGAGTGACTCCTGTACATGGTGCACCGACCTCTGCGACAGGGATGAAAACATACAGTCAAGTGTCCCGACGAGAGTGGCTGGCGGGGGACGGGCGACCACGTCAACGGTACGGCACCGCTGTCGAGCCTGTCGAGCCCGTGGTGGGAAAGGTTGCAGAGACTGTCCCGCGTGAAGAAGCCGTCCTCTCTGCCACTGGTGCTCTGGGACCGAGTGAATTGGTAATCCGGTTACGTGAGATGTGGGAGGATTTATACGGTGTATGCAATGAGTAATTTGGTGGATCTGGACCACATCCACAAGGCATTCTACTGGACTGGGGTCCAGTGTTTTCTGGCAATCCAGAAATGTGTCGTATACTTTAATCAAGTGATGTCCAGTCCACAATCATCATTGGTGTCCTTTCACTGGACCCCCATCCAGTCTAGAAATACACCAGATGCTGACCAGACTCGAATCTGAGGCAGTGCAATCGGCGCTGAACGACTTGCACCTCTCTGAAGCTAGTGGTTCACCTCAATCAGTTCACGAATGTTCATGATTTTCTGCTCGCTCAGGTTCTCTCAGTGCTCCGTAGTTAGTCTGTGCGAGGATATAATCTGTGTCAGGAGTTGGTCGGGCACAGACTAATTATAGGCGTCGGAAAATTCGACCCCAACACAGACTATTTCGGGAATTCAATTCCTGACTTCAATGACGGGCTCGCCGTGCTTCATTTCCGGACGGCCATGCAACGCGGCAACACTTGCGGTGGTTATGGAAAAGCCTCGGCAGCGCTGCCACATGCGTGTGACTACTGCGGGAGGAGAAATCATCCCTTTTGTGGTATCGTGATTGGCGAGGAGCACAGCGCCATTGTATGGTGTGTCGGCTGTATTCCGTTGCCCACGCCAATAACAAAAAAACTCCTTCTGTTTCCTGCCTCTCCAACCGTTGCAGCATTTGCTTGTGCGTATTCCGGCCCTCGTCGCTCCGAGACCGAGGCCGAGAGCCTCCCCTCTCCGGCTCGAGATGGACCTCTCCCTCTGAGACGGATAGAGAGGGAAAACGTGAAGAGAGCCCACCCAGCTTGCCCACGCCGACGCACGACGCCATGATTCACGGCACCCCGACCACACCTGAGCGCTAACGCTTTGTCACGGAGTCGTACAACATTGGGAAGGGCAAGAGAAAGCGGCGCGTGCAAGTCGTGGTTACTGTACGCAAGCGACATCGAAAGGCTAGGTGCTGGTGGGAGAAACGTGAAACATATCTTCGGGGATCGCTCCAAACCATTTCAGCTAGACTTTTGGGAGGCCGCACTCGTGTCAACCTCAAAGTTACTTGTGGGCGAGGCCGCAAGCGAGAAGAATGGGCGACGTGGCTACACGCTCGAGCTGTTTCAGAGTTTCTAAGGCTTCGCACTCTCGGTACAAAGATCGAATACCCACTTTTCCTTGAGATTGGGAGACACCAACTTAAAAATCAATCAAAGTGGAAAGCGTCCACCTTTGTGCGAAAACAAAGTTGATGAATCGAATTACAAGTGTTTCAAGTCATACAAGAAGAGGCTCTTGTTGTCCCTCTACCATCGCGGCTTCCGCTCGCACGGAGGCGGGGCGGATGCGATGGCGTGGTGATCTTGTGATCGCTGTTGAATGGGTTAAATGGGTGGG